>LPNX010216376.1:322437-364909 GCA_001517045.1 Pseudotsuga menziesii | reverse complement strand
CCTTGAGGGCGTCACCCTTTTCTCTGTTTGGGGGCGTCTTGCTGCTGGAGCATTCATCGGAGACAGGAGAGATCAGTTCTTCTCGGATCCAGTTCTCAGTACTTGCAGACCTCATCTGTAGCAGTTTAGCCGGTTATCAGTGGTAAGTGTGTATTCTGTCTCACAAACCCTAACCCTAATTTTTCCTATAAAATAGGGATTTTTGGCTGGCAGTCTGTAAGCCCAGTTATATCCGCATAATTGTTCAGAAATAGAAAATATCAGTATTTGGGATATTTCACTGGGAGCCCCTAAGCCACGTGTCCTAATGGAGTCATCCCAAGAAGCACTGGAGCACCAAACCAGGGCATAAATGCCCAACATGATGAGGTACTTCTTCCCATCAAGGGGTAGTTATCAAAGCCACTAAGCTAATACTCCTTTAAATGAAAACCAAGAGGACCTTTCATGACTATACCAAGGGTCTTGAGCCCCATTAGACCAACACTTTTACATTAACAAGCCCCAACATGGAATTTACAGTGAGAAAATGACCCCTCTTTGCTACATCTGATATGGCCCACTACAGAGAATCTGGAGGGTAACAGACTCCATAATATTACTTCACCTATTCCTAACAAAATATGAAGCAACAGTTTATTTGTGCGAAGTAAAAGAACCAATCGATACAATTTTTTCAAAGAGAGTTTTATGAACCAAATTCTTAATTAATCAATCATTCTCTAAAGGAACTGACCTACTCCTAACTCGCTATTGTAAATATATTTGCGATAAATAATGGCAGAGGGACCAAGCCCTTAGTTGTACATGATGTATTTTTGTAATTCTGTAATATAAGACAGTTCTATAAGAAAAAGGTTTTAGCACTGTAGATTGTACAGACTTAAAATGCAAAATGCTGCTGACAATTTTAGGTCTTACTTCACGGATAAACAATCTTTTATATGTTTCTCCAGCAAACTGCTATAAAAGTAAGAGGACTTCTAGAACGTGATAAATAGTGTGCACCCTTAAATTGCTAATAAAAGCTCAAAATATGCTAAACATTTCTCAAGAGTAACTGTAAATAAGCACACCAGCTTAAAAAAGAGTGGCAATTGGTAAATGATGCTTGATGTTGCTATATCAATTTTTTTTGTAGTGTTTGGTATTTGATCAAGTTATGTGGACCTAATTTGTTCATAACCTTGTAAGGAAAAGTGCCATTGCTCAAGGTAGAACTCTACTGGCTTTTGTTTAATAGATACCTGGGATATGTATTATAATATATTGATTGTTAAATGCATTTGTGTACAATGAATATAACGGTGTGTGTCTTACCATGCCAAAGCTGTAATGGCCAAGGATGTCATGAGGTTGAATTCACCTAGGTCCATCACGGTTAGGTGTACATGCTATCTGCCGACAATATATGTGTCTATCTGTCCTCTGGGAAGGATGTCTTGCCTTGGGGACGATCAAGATCCCCCGATGCCCTCTCTCCTAACATCTGAGGCTGAAGGAAAGAAACTCCTGATAAATGACAGGTCAGATGATCTTGAAGAGTTGAGAAATAAGGTATGAGATATGCCTCGCTGACTAAACACAAAAGCTTGTGTCTGAGATCTGTATGAAGTACCCTGCCTACAAATGAGAGCTTGGGTTGTGTATTTACTATTTATACACAACACAAGTGAGGTGTCCCTTCAAAAAGGGGTTATGGGACCACAAAACATCTAACACCCCAACAGGGTTATTGAGCTTACATATCAAGATTGACTATGTTGGCCTTAACCATAAACCTTGTATACAATGATTGAAATAAAATATGGCCTTAGCCATAATTACTAGTACATAATAATACATATAAATGGGCTATGGCCACATCTACATATTACACCAATAATTCCAACATCCCCCCTTGAGGTAACAGGGGACCACAGACAAAAGTCATTAAAATACAAGATTACAAAATTTACTTCCCCCATAATGCTCAAGTATAGGGCCAGATCAGCTCCCCTGAACTCCATATCACTTCATAAAACCATCAAGAACATCAATGACGAACAATGAGCTCTTGAGAGATTTAGGTGGGGGATGTTGTAGTTGGACAGCAATATCATAATATTGAGTAATGCCCCACAATGGAGAAGATTCCTCTTGATAGTGCTTCAAATGGGACAGCAAGAAATTCTACTGCATTAGATTTGTCCTGGAAACAATGAGAAAACTGTGGTTGAAGGGCCCAAGTGGAGGGGTTTGTTAATTTTGTACCTAGGAAAGTGTTCTCCTAGGTGACTTTAGCCTTAGTCACTTAGAGAGGGGAAATAAAGTGACCCTTGCATTAAATGACTTAAGTGGAGCATTTAATTTGACTTTAGTGTGTGAAGTCACTTTTTGATAAATTTAAGTGGGTGAGTGAAATTAATATTTTGAGAATTAAAATATGAGCAATTAATTTCATCCATTGATCTCGTCTAATCTCAACCGTTAGATTAGATGAACCCTAGGGTTCACTCAAAAAGGCTAGGAAAAGGCATTTTGCTTCATTCTTGAGAGAAGTGTGGAGAAGAGAGAGCTGAAGAGAGAGGGCACGAATTTCGAGGCACCCATCTGAGAGTTTTATAGTGGGCACGAAAACTGAGGAGCATTTATTGCTGGCACAGATTTCGAGGAGTACGACCTTCATTTATTGCATGCACAAAAATCGAGGAGTACGACAAACAATTATTGATGTAAATAGAAATCGAGAAGTACGACTGCATTTATTGCTGTCTGTACAGAACAGATTCTGGCATTGTTTTTGCAAATTTCGAGGAGAAACTCAGGCACATTTGTCGAGGCAGTAGGCAGAGATTTTTGGCACGTTTTTCGAGGTAGTATGGCGACATTAATTTCTGTCCATACAGTACGGATTTTTGAGACAGGCACAAAAATCAAGGGCAGCCTTTTGCTGTTCTGGCATAGAAAACAAGGACAGTCCTTGCTGATATTTTTAGGCACGTTTTTCAAGAAGTGCACAGAAATCAAGGCAGCTCATGCACAAAAATCGAGGCAGCCAGCTGAGTCATTTTCTTGGGTTGAGATAAGTTGGATTTTTTACTGTAAATGTCTGTCTGATTTTTCCTAGAAGAAATAATAAACTCTCTCTCTCTGACTAGTTTTCCCCTTGTGGGTTTTTCCAGGGCCATTGGCCAAAAATTTCTGAGTACTGTGTGTTGAATGGCGTGCATATTATTTATTTTCTATCAGTAAAAGATTGAAGTCACAACAGTGTTTTAAGTCTGAAAAATTTATGTTTATTTCCAGTCATTAAATTTCTGAGTTCGCAAATAAACTGAGATAAATTTTTACTTATAACCGGAGGTTGAAAACTTGCAAAAACGTACATGGTATGTCAGAGCAGAGTGGGGCAGAAAACTAAATACTTGTAGTCAGACAGTCATTTCCAGAATTCAGAAAACTTTTGTGACAGTAGTACCATTTTGCTGAAACTTGTTTTTGTGAAAGATGTCTACTCCCGGATTGAGAAGTAAAGATAGACTAGATGGGGCAGGGAACTGTCTCATGGAAGGCCAGGATAGTGCTTTTGTTGAGAGAGAATGAGCTGTGGGATGAGGTAGTCAATAATACTACAGCTCACCCCATTGTCATTTCCAGTGCTATACTGATCTAGTAGCAGCAACTACCTTTGTGAAAAAAGACATTAAAGCCATGAGGATTATCTTGGATGCTGTTGCAGACCATGTTATTCCACACATTTCAGCGAAGGATCATGCACATGAGATGTGGAGTGCTTTGACCGGATCATTTTAGAGTTTCAATGAGAATAGGAAGATGGTTCTTAGGGAGAAGCTGAAGAATATCAAGATGGTCAAAGGTGAGGCTTGTATGACTTATCTTACTAGGATCTTTTAGGTGAGAGATGAGCTTGCAGCTGTTGGGGTGGTTGTTACTGGTCTTGAGCTAGTGTAGACAACATTGAATGGGATGACTGCACCTTGGGCCGTGTTTGTATAGGGTTTGGTGGCTAGAGAGAACTTACCATCATGGGACAGGGTATATGATGATTTTGTTCAGGAGGAGACTCAGAGGGGTTTCTTGCAGTGCAGTGCTTCTACTAGTAGGCATGATGAGGAGGATGTGGCTTTAACAACAAAGGGAAAGAAGAAGAACAAGAAGGGTCCCAAGAAGGGTGGGGGCCAAACAAAAGGATGGGCAGAAGAAGGATCTGAGCACTGTAAAGTGCTTTTCTTGTCACAAGATGGGACACTATGTTGGGCAATGTCCGAACAAGAAGAAGAAGCAGCAGCAGACAACAACTTCAGTGGAGGTCGATGACTTTGCCGTGAGATTTCAGAGTGAGTTTCCACTGTGCAATGGGCATATTGAGAGAGAGAGAGCATCTATTCTCACCAATGCGGATGTTGATAGACAGAGGGAGTTTTCCTTGGTGATAGACCATTCTTACAGTGCATCTACTTCCGGCACTTGGTATATTGATAGCGGAGCCTCGAGCCACATGACAGGTGCTCGTGAGATGTTCTCCGAGCTTTCACAGACAGAGACGGATGTGGAGGTGGTGTTGGGGGATGGCTCAATAGTCAGAGCTGTTGGGTGTGGGACCATTACCTTTCAGAGGGAGTCCATGAGTCCCATGGTGTTGAGAGATGTATTGTATGTACCTGGGTTGAAGAAGAATCTAGTTTCAGTTTCCATGATCGAGGATCAAGGCCTTGGGGTGTCCTTCTTGGATGGACATGTGCATATGTTTCTTAAGACTACAGGACTATCTGCTTCAGTTGCTATTGGAGTGAGATGCGGGAATTTGTATAGGCTCTTGTTTTAGCCTCAACTTGCCTTGGCACATAGCAACAACAATGAGCTTTGGCATAGGAGGATGGCTCACTTGCATCATCTAGCCTTGGGGTTGTTGAGACATATGGTTACAGGTTTACCGAAGTTTAGCACAGGGCAGAGTGATGTTTGCAGGGGGTGTGCTTTGGGGAAGTACACCAAGACTGCTTTTTCGAGCAATGATAGCAGGTCAGCAAGGGTCCTTGACTTAATACATTCATATTTGTGCGGACTGATGTCTTCTGTTTCCTTGAGAGGATACGAGTGTTATGTGGCATTCATTGATGACCATTCCAGGAAGACCTGGATCTACTTTCTGAAGAGCAAGAAGTCCAAGGAAGTCTTGCAGAGGTTCCAAGAGTTCAAAGCTCTTGTGGAGAACCAAACAGGGAGGAAGATCCGAGTTCTCAGATCGGATAATGGGGGTGAGTATACCTCCAAGGAGTTTGATGGATATTGTAGACAGGAGGGTATCAGGAGACGGCTGATAGTTCCGTATACTCCAGAGCAGAATGGAGTAGCAAAGAGGAAGAACAGGTCCATTGTTGGAGCATCCAGAGCTATGTTACATGACCAGTCTCTTCCTTTCTTTCTTTGGGATGAGGTTTGCAGCACAACTGTATATCTCCAGAACAGGAGTCCCCATCGTGCCGTGAGGAACATGACACCTGAGGAGTGTTTTTCAGGCAAAAAGCCTGAAGTTAGCCATTTTCGGATATTTGGTAGTTTGATTTATTCTCATGTCCCTTCTGAGAAGAGGACAAAGTTGGAGCCCATTGCAGAGAAGGGCATCTTTGTGGTCTATAATGAGATTTCGAAGGCCTTCTGGATTTACCTTCCCTCTCAGAGGAAAGTGGTTGTGAGAAGGGATGTGAAGTTTGAGGAGCGGGCCTTCAGGAAGTCGAGAGAGTCAGAGCAGGGAGAGCATCATGTTCCTGCACCTTAGGTTGTTACACAGGTTCCATCTGTACAGTAGTCAGGATCATAGGTTTCCAGGGTTATAGGACCACATAGTGCAGGCACAGGTTCAGCCAACAGGTTCTTCGAGGACAGGTGATGGATCTACGATTACAGGTACATCGTACAGGGGATCAGGATCAAGATTACAGGGTACACCTGGTGTTGGTACACCAGCTTTAGGTTCACAGGTTACTGGGGTTTCTAGCTCTGGTAGTTCTTCAGATGAGGACAGGCCAATGTGGAAAGAACCTTCAGGGAGGAAGAAGCCTAAGTGGCTTCTGGAGACCTTGAAGGATGCTTTGAAGGTTGGGACACCTAGGGAGTCAGTGAGGGCCATCAAGATGCCTGATAGATTGGGCATGTTGTTGGTGGCTAGTACATGTGATTCTGAGCCTTCTACTTTTGAGGAGGCTTCCCAGCATCATGTTTGGCGAGATGCAATGATGGATGAGTACCATTCCATCATGAAGAACGATGTGTGGGAGATAGTTTTGAGACCTGAGGGGAAGTCAGTGGTGACTTCTCGGTGGCTTTACAAGCTAAAGCATGCAGCGGATGGGAGTGTGGAGAAGTACAAGGCCAGGTTTGTAGCGCAGGGGTTTTCACAGGTTGAGGGTTATTGATTATGATAAGACTTTTGCGCCGGTTGCTCGGTATACTTCTATCAGGGCATTGATTTCCATTGCAGCGGAAATGAGTTGGAAGATCCATCATATGGATGTGAAGACCGCATTTCTCAATGGGATCATACAGGAGGAGATTTATGTTGAGCAGCCTCAGGGCTTTGAGATCCATGAGAGAGAGTCTCATGTTTGCAGGTTGAAGAAAGCCTTATATGGGTTGAAGCAAGGTCCTAGAGCTTGGTACTCCAGGATCGATTCTTACTTGCTGAGAATGGGGTTTCAGAAGAGTGAAGCATATTCAAATCTCTACTTCATCATAGTTGGAGATGATCTGCTTATTCTTCTGCTATATGTTGATGACTTGTTTATCACAGGGGGAGAGAAACCTATTGCAGCTTGCAAGAAGGATATTGCGACGGAGTACGAGATGAATGATACTGGGTTGATGCATTATTTTCTGGGATTGGAGGTTTGGCAGGAGCTTGGACATATTTTCGTAGGACAGGGAAAGTATGCGGTTGATATTCTAAGGAGATTTAGGATGGAGTATTGCAGGCCCTATGTCGACATCGATGATCACCAACTGGAAGAAGCTTCATGCTTCTGAGGGGAGAGTTGGTGGATCCTACCTTATACCATTAGCTCATTCGGTCATTGATGTATCTGGTCAACACTCGGCCAGGTTTGTGTTTTGCTGTGAACACTCTTAGTCAGTTCATGGTTGAGCCTAGGAGTGTGAATTGGGTAGCTGCAAAACATGTGTTATGCTATCTAGCAGGGACAATGGATTTTGGTCTGGACTACAAGAGGTCAGATGGGCTCAGATTGGTTGGTTATACAAACTCAGATTGGGTAGGCAGTGTGGCAGACCGGAAGAGCACTTCCGGATGTTGTTTCAGTTTGGCTCGGCAGCAGTGTCGTGGTTCAGTTGATCCGCTTATTCTTCTCCTTGGTAGCTGCCTATGGCTGCTACTAGATGCCTTTTTCCTCCATCAACACTTGACTTCGCTGGTTGGCGGCTTACTTTTGGCTGCTGATATTCCTCCCAACTTTTAGTTTTTATAGATACAACAATATAATTTCAATATTATATACAATAGAATATAAAGTAGGATCACTAAAAGAATAAACAAGTAAAGAAACAATAGACACAATGATTTTGATCGGGAAACCACTAAGGCAGAAAATCCAACAACCTTCTAATAAAGATAATCAGTTCAAGGAGCAGTGTACATCCAGATACATAGTAGTCACAAATAGAAAAAGGATAAATTCCAAGAAACAAAGGAGAAACTCCTTTAAGATAATGAACCCCATAAAGTCTTCTCCTTGCAGCTGTAGCGGACTTCTTCCTTGCTTGGAGCAAACTTACTTGATTGCTTGGTTAGAAATGAGTGAGGGCGCCTTCTAATACTTTAACATGCTGACATTTTTACTTCCAGGTGGGGCCGACTTGTCTCTTTAGCTTGGGTCGACTTCTCTTTTAGTGGGCACAGTAAGTATTATCTTCACATCTCTTATGGGGCCGACTTGGTGAGGATGCCTCATGCAGCTACTACATCAACACCAGTCACCCCTTCTTACCCATTGCTGACGGCTAAACGCCCGTGCCTCACGTCAACTTCAGCTTTCGCCCGACTCCCCAGCGTCGTTTGTTTCTTTACTTGGCCTTGCTGGTTGAGCCCACGTCACTCTACTGCCCACGCGATCTACCTTCCTCCGTTGTCGCTCAGTAGTCGAGCCGGCTTGATACTTCTCTTCGCTTGCGTGTCCTGTGCCTTCTCCAATTGTTGGCTCAGACTATGGCCTCTTGTCCACCTATTCTGCTCCCCTCTGTTGGTTTCTTGCACGAGTCAGTTGCAATCTGTAGTTCCTGTTTGCACAATCTGCCTAGCTGCTACTGAGCTTTTGCTCTGTCGGCGGCCTGTTTGTTGTGACCAATCCCAACTGTTTCGTCACATACCAGCGTCCTGCTGCTTCCACCAACCGTCACTGTTGTCAACCTTTGCTTTCAGCTTGTCGCTTGCCCAGTGCTTGAGCTTGCGTTTGATGGCTTAGTCCAACACCAGCTGGGCCCAACCTGCGGCAACTGCTGTTGCTTGCTAGATTACAAGCTTGCTGCAACTGTTTCATGTTCAACAGAACTCCTCCACACAGCCTGAGTCCATACAACTGATCCGCCCCTAGCCATGCTATCCCACAGTGCTCGATTGCTTATGGTGTGGCCAGATTTGGTCCACGACGTCTGTATAGTCTAGCCAGATTATTTTGTTTTCATGTAAACTCTTGTCAATGGCGATTTCCCTTCTTAGAGTCTTAGATAGGCTCTGATACCATGTTGATTTTTCAGATCCCAGACCAGATCTTCAGTTTTGAATAATTTACAACAATTATTAACCGAAAACACATTGAAATCCCAACTAATTACGCAACAGAAAAACACAGGAAATCATTCACATTTATTTGACACTAGATTTACCCTAGAAAACCCCAATTGGGGAAAAACCAGCCAGCATATTTGATTTTATTTATTATATAAAACCCCCGGGCTCCCTTCCTGGGATAATGGCCCACTGAGGAATACAATGACAAAAGCTAGCTATCAAACCTAAAGATTAGTTCTTCGATCTTGCTGGTTGCTAACCCTCGGCTGCCCATTGCTTCGTTCCTTGAACCCTGCCCGGCACACTTAGCTGAAAGTCCTTATCCAACCCTCTGTGTGACTGTTGTCTTTGTTGTGTCTTTGCCTCTCACCTAGGCTGCTTCTTATACTATTACAAGATGTAAATACTTAGGGCCAATACCATGGGTCACTGAATACCATGGGCGCTCATTTTACATAGTAATTACAAAAGTACTTTCACTTTAATAGTTCACTTAGTTAAAGTGAAACTCCTAAGTCTGAGAGGTCTCTTGGACGACTCCTGCATCCCAGACACTAGGCCTATGCAGAAGTATCTGTCTGATGCTACAAAAATCAACATTCTGGGCATCTATCAGCATCAAACAGCTCTCAATCTGACCAGCAACAGTCCTAACCAGCACACATCAGTAGCAAAACGCGGTAACAGCAGTCCTATACATCAAGGAGGAAGGAAGTCAGCACTCCCAAGTATTTTGTATGAGCAAACAACCCTATAAGAGCAAGTTCTGAGCACTCTGGCAGTTTAAGGATGATCATCACAGAGATCTGGGCACTTAGCAGCATCAAATAAACAGTTCTGAACATAAACAGTGGTAAAACACTAAGCAGTGACCTTCTTCTCAATGCTGGGTGCATAAAAAACAGTTCTAGGTAAATTGAACAGTGTGACAGACATCGAATGGCAACCATTCTCAAGCATGAGCAGTCTAGGGCATATTTCAGACCATTTAAAGGCAGTTTTGACTCTTCAGGAGGTCTGGGCGTTAAAACAGCCCTACAATCTTCAGTTCTGGTAACCTGTACATCAAAGCAGCAGTAAATTTCAGCCCTATTATCAGCCTGGGATCTATAGCAGCAGCCTGTGGAGAGTGACGCCCAGCCTTCTTGGAGTTTTTCGGCCGTAAAAATATATCAAGTAAAGATTGTTCCACTGATTTTGGAGAGTCCTGCAGTAATCAACCCCTTAGGGTACTTCCTTGGCAAACTTGGAGTGTTAATTATGCAGCTGTTGGAGAAAATTTATGATACAAAACACAGCCCTAAACTCAACCCTTATTTGCTGGACAGACTTGTGGTATAACAGATCTGTGATTAAAGAGTTCCTATGGAGCTGTGATACATACACCCAAACCTGTGGGGGGTGTCACCTTCTTTTGTAATTTTAACTCATTTTACAGCTGTCCTTTCACTTGGAAATAAATCAGCAGTGAGAGGAGAGGCCTGGGGTTAATTGAAGAGCAAACAAACCTTGAAAAAAATGCAGCCCTAGAAAAAACGTTGTGGAAGTATATATATATATATATGATATGTTTTGAAGAGACTTGTAGGGGCTTGAAGCATTTACCCTTTGGTGTTAGATTTGATCTGTACTCTGAGCTATGGAATCCTGCTTCCTTCTAGACCAAGAGATCATTGCAGATCTCATACTGAAGCAACAACATGAGGTACTTTTCCGGTTTATTGCACTGCCAGCCCAATCTGAATCAGTATATCCAGATAACAATACATCACTGCTGGAAGTATACCTGAGCCCATAAGTGTTGGACATGAAGTGACTCGAAGCATTTTTTGTGTAATAGATGTCTGGTCTCGTATGCACGAGATACATCAAGGATCTAATAAGTTGTCTGTACAGAGTAGAGTCCACACCCTGTGAACTGGTAGCTGAGTCACCCAACTTTGTCAAGTTGGCAGTCATGGGTATGTCCATATACTTGCAGTCCCGCATCCCAAATCCTTGCAAGATGTCCACTGCATACTTTCCTTGTGCCAGAAAGATCTCACCTGCCTTTTCCCAGACCTCTAAGCCAAAGAAGCAATGCACTAATCCAAGATCTTTCATCTCGAATTCAAAGGTAAGCTCCCTCTTACACTGTTCTATCAATTGTTCATCACCTGTAAGAAACAAGTCATCTACATATACAACAAATATCAAGACATGATTATGAACAACCTCAAAGTACAAGTTAGAATTAGCAATACTTTTCGAAAACCCCAAGTTGTGGAGAAATCCATCCATCCTGACATACTAGATTCTCGAAGCCTGTTTCAATCCATACAAGGCTTTCTTCAGTTTACATACAGGGGTCTTCTTCCCATGAGTCACAAAGCCTTCAGGTTGTTCAATCTAGACTTCCTCCTCAATCTTACCATTGAGGAAGGCTGTCTTTACATCTATCTGATGTAACTTCCATCTGAATACTGCAACAAGTGAAATGATGGTTCTAATGGTAGTATACCTGGCAACAGGAGCAATTTTCACTACTGACTTTCCTATTGGTCTGGGAACAACTTCCCACACATCATTCTTCATGATTAAACTGTACTCTTCAATCATGGCATCAACCCATACTTGTTTACTTGCTGCTTCTTCGTGTGATGAAGGTTCTGTACTGTCAAGCTGACTCATAAGACCGGAGTACTTCTGTGGTCTTATGTTTTATCTGAAGGTCCCCGGGAGGAGCTTTATGCTTCTTGCCTTGTACCATTTCTTGGTACCAAGTTGACTCCTTTTGGAAGGAGGGACTTCAAGTAGTTCTTTTGGTAGACTTTCAGTGTCCTCTGGAACATCTAGAATTTGATCCTCAAATTCCTCTTCCTCCCTTTGAATTTCTAAAACTGGAAACTCAAGTGGAGGTACTTCATCTTCCTTTGAAAGCTCTTGTGTTTGACAAAACACAACTTTCTCATGGAAGACCACATCTCTGCTAACTATCTTCTGTAAGCCTAGAAGAGTTGTGCAGTGAAGGTGTCCAAACCTTCTATGCCACAACTCACATGGATCAACTGCATGAGTGGAAACCTCGGAAGCACTGTAGAGGTGTCCCTCTTGAACCCCAATCTGTACTGCTGAGCTTAGATCTTCATCCTTTGCCCATAGAAGAACTTTCTTATCCATGAAGAGGACTCTGTAGCCCTTGTCCCCTATGCCAGTAGCATATAGAAGATTCTTCTTCAAACCAGGAACATATAAGACATCATCAATACGAAGAACCGTACCCGAGTCAAGTTGAAGTGAAGTTGAGACAACTCCTTCAATCTTGTAGATGGATTCATTTCCAAGTTCTACCTGTGTGGTGAACTTCTTCTTTCTATAACTGGTGAGAGCTTCACGATTACCTATCATGTGCCTGGAGGCACCACTATCTACCAACCAAGAGGTAGCACTATCTGTGATGGAACCAGAGAGAGCAGAAACCAGGTAATACTCTCTTCTAGGTTCTTCTTCTTTGTTAGCCTTGGTTTTCTTCTTCTTCTTCGGTTCTTCTTTTGCTTCTGCAGCAGAGGCATGAAACCTCCTTTTGGTTCTCTTCTTGGTTTGCCTGCAATCCTTGGCAAAATGTCCAAACTTGTGGCAATTATAGCATTCCACTTTTGACATTTCAAAGAACTTACCTTGAGTTTTCTTTGCCTTCTTTGGCTGAGGGGAGGGCTTCTTGAACTTCTTTGTCTTTGCCGTAAGTGCCAAGGTCACCTTCCTTGGTTACCTTTCTTGAATTCCTTCCCTCTTCTTCTATGCAATCATGCCAAAGTCTTTCAAATGTTGGCTGGTTTTCACGTCCACTGAGAGATGCCATGAAGGTTTTCCAAGAGCTTGGGAGACCATCAACCATAGTTTGCACAAGGTCATCATCATCAACATAAATACCAATAGCAATAAGTTGATCTCCTACCTGTGCAATCTTCGTGAAGAAGGAACCAACCCCTTCTTCCTTGTTCAGCTTCAAAGTTCGTAGCCTCTTCTTCAAGACTCTTTTATGACTGGGAGCCTTCTTCTCATATAAGTTGGCCAAGGTGTCAAAGCATTCCTTAGCAGTCTTCAAAGCTGTGATGTTGGGCATCACCGTCTCTTTGACATAATCATAAATGATTCTTCTAGTCTTACCTTGCTTCCTCTTGCATGCAAGTCTGCCAGCATTAGATGTTGGCTCTTCATTGACATTAAAAAGTTAAAAACAATGTCATCCAAGTCATTCTGGCCTTCCAGGATTTTTGGTTGGATGAACCTTGTAGCTTCTCTTCTGGTTTGAAGATATTGACGACCATCTTTGCCACTTAGTCAAATGTTAAGTCTGCAAAACTTATCTCAAGGTCTAGGAAGACAACAACAATGTCCCTTCACATGCTAAGCTCTGATACCATGTTGAATTTTTGCATTAGCATGAATACTTACAAAATTTGCAGACTAACTGATAACAAATGACAAGTGCAGTAAAAACAACATTAACACATCAACACATCAACACATTGAACACAAGAATTTTCACTAGGGAAACCTTTAAAGGACAAAACCCCCAAAAGCATCAGTAGTTCATCTCTGAAAATGAGATGATAGAGTTTTCTTCAATCTCAGAATTTTGAGATAAACATTTTGTCAATAATTCTTCAAGGACAAGATATCAAACCCTAATGGATTTTAACCATGAAAAGTTTCCACAAAAATGGCTTTTACAAAAAATACAAATTAGGGCTTTATGCCCTAATTTCCTGTGTTTGATCGAGAAGATCAACAAGCTGCCCAGATTCTTTCCTTCTGCCTAGATTTCTTTTCCTTCTTGCCCGAATTTTTGTTTGACTTGCCCGGTCTTCTATGTCACATGCTCGGATCTTGCTTTACCAGCCCGAATCTTTCCAGATTTGCCTGAGGCTGCTGCTGCCCTACCCAGGCTTCTACTGAGCCTCCGAGCCTGCCCAGTCCTTCTGCTGGGTTTGCCCGAATTGACCCAGTCAGCTGCAACACTGCTCGAAGGGCTTGCTAAGTGCCCGAAAGCCTTCTAAGTGCCTGGAGGCCTTCCCAGTCTTCTCTGCCTTGTTCCCGGAGGCCTATCTGTGGCCTCTGCTCTGTGCCCAGAGGCCTGGGACGTGCCTGGAGGGCTTGCTGTGTACACAAAAGCCCTTACGGGATGTCTGTTGGTGACTCGTGGGTCTGCTACAGCAACCCGAGGGTCTGTAGTGGCAGCACGAGGGTCTGCCACACACTTAAACCCCTCACGGAATCTCTGTAGGTGACCCAAGGATGAAGAGGGTTTGTCCAGGAGAGAATGAGGGAAGCCCGTGAGGTAGAGGAGGGCTGCCCAGATTTGAAGAAGGCTACCCCCTGGAGAAAAGTAGCTGCCCAGAGGTAAAGGAGTTGTCCGGAGGAGTAGAAGAACTTGTCCGAGAGAGAGTTAAGCTGCCCCATGATAACTTCGTGAAGGTGAGGAGGGTTAGAGTGAAACCCTAACACATGGAAAATAGAGAGAGAATTGTTGTTGCCTTATTGTTGATGAAACCCTAGCTTAGGGTTTAGATCCAAAAACAAATCTGGATGCCCTAGCTAGACTCATCCATGCTAGGGCATACACAAAACTTCCTCTTCTTCTTGAACCAATAAAATCTTCTTCTATGGAGCAGTTGTACCTATGGAAGCCAAGTGTGTGTAATAATGAATTGGATTGATCTTCTTTTATATCCGCTGAGTCACCTGTAAGTGGACCAAAATTAGAAAGAACAAAATATTATTATTTTATTCTTTTCTAATTTTTACTTTTGCCTTTAGCCTTCCTGTGGTCCAAAAGTCCTTATGTATTTTTTACTTTTACCTGTGGTCCAAAAGTCCTCATGTATTTTTGACTTTTACCTGTGGTCCAAAAGTTCTAATGTATTTTTTTGACTTCTACTTGTGGTCCAAAAGTCCTTATGTATTTTTGACTTTTGCTTGTGGTCCAAAAGTCCTTATGTATTTTTGACTTTTGCTTTGGCCTTCTTCGAGTGCCCCTGTGGTCAATACAAGTGGTCAAGGTGGTCTTTCACCACCACTCAAAGTACATCATCATAAACAGATAGAATTACTAATGCTTTTGTCTCACACTTTGTGTGACACCCAAATCGGGTACTAAGGCGTCTTATACAAGGGTAGCTAAGCCTTGGAGAAGATCATAGAGCCCACTAATCAAGGGTCAAAGTGTCACAAGTGCCTAGACCCGGTCTAGGGCTTATAGTGTCTTCCTGGTAACAGACCAGGTGCCTCAGCCATAGGTTGCATAATTTGACACTAGGTCAAATACTTGGTAACAGACCAAGCACCTCCATTCTCCAAGAGAATGGCCCTCAACCCCGAGTTGAGACTTGGTAACTGACCAGGTGCCTCCATTCAAAAGAATGGCTACTCAGAACTAAGCTGAGTCTACCAGTACTAGACTGGTCCACATCGTGGTCCCAAACCAGATGTCTACCATTCAACAGAATGGTCACTCAACACAAGGTTGAGTCCCCCTAGGGCAGAGCTGGGTCCATATCATGGTAAAAAACCAGATATCATTATTCAACAGAATGATCAGTCAACTCTAGGTTGAGCCCCCCCCCTAGTGCTAGAATGGGTCCACATCCTGGTCCTAGACCAGATGTCACCAGAATGGTTACTCAACTCAAGGTTGAGTCTCCCCAGTGTTGGACTGGGTCCACATCCTGGCCCTCGACCAAATGTTACCATTCTCCTAAGAGAATGGCTCTCGATGCTGCTCAGAAAAATCAACACATTGATATATCTTTCTTTTGTGCAATTTATGGTGTTAAGGGTTGTTTCTATGTGGTGAAAAGTGTTGTCAATTCTTGAAGCTTCTTCTTCTTTGTTTTATTATTGTGTTTAAGGGTTAATGCTAGAATGTTCAAGTCTTATACAAACCTTTCATGATTGATCCAAAGAATAGTTGGAAGGAGGGTGTTTTAAGCTATTGGCTTGCACATTCTCTTTTGTTGGTTTGGGTGAGTATTTTAGACCTTGTCTTGATATGCATTTGGCTCCTTAGCAAGGATTTATAGGTATTTATCTTCTCCACAGTTGATCTTGGGTGGCTAGGGACTTTCTACCATTGGAGTTCTCTCTTGTAGACCTTGAAGTCCATTGTTTATCTTCAATTGGGTGATATGACTAGTGTGTCTTAACCCTTAACTTTAGAAGAAAATAGACCAATTCTTGAAGGAACATTCTTCTAACCTCAACTGCCATTTGATTCACCTTGACTCCATTTCCCTAGTTGGATATTGGCACTGATCTTTGGGTCTCTCCATTACCTATTCAAAAAACCCTAAAAAATACAACCCCGTTTTGCTAAGGCTATCTCTTCCAAATCACGTGGTGCCCTCATTGCCATAGCCAAGCAATCCCATCTAGGGACTCCCCCTTGAGTTGGAGAAGAATCAACCAAAAGTGCATAGAGGCCGTTATTGTGGTGATAGTGGGTAACACCTCTCAGGTTTCCGTGAACTAGTAGTGATCTTTGAGGTTTTAACTACATGTGTTGGTTTGAACGATAACAAAGACCACTCCCAAATTTTAGGAAAATTCATGGGGGATGGGGATGTCGGGGTCCCTAACATAGTGGGTTTGGTCTCCAAAATTATTAAAAAAATATATATCCCAACATATTAACATAACAATTCCTCATTCCATCGCCATTTAAATACTAAATACTAAATTCATCATTGTGCAATGTAAACACGACCGTCTATTCATCATTGATTCATTTATGATTTATCATATTTTAATTTAAGTAATTGAACTTCACATTGATAAATTATAAATTTATAGCACATGCACATCTTTTCAAAGTGAAATTTATAACTCAGCAATATATATATCTGAATCATAAATGCCTACAAATTTGAAATAGAACATCTACTATTCAGAACTATGCCTACAAATATATTATATAACTCAACATATACCAAAATCCGAAATAAAAAATGCTAAGTAGTAAATTAAAATTACTCAAAATTGGTAGAGTGACGAGTCAAAGACTCGGTTTGAGGTCACCAGTGATAGTATCTAGAGTTCAAACTCAAAAGTTCAATTGAAAATTAACAATGGAAAGAAACTAGTGAAGGTAAGTTAGGTTTAGTATCTTTTGAGTTTTTAAGGTTATTTTTTAAATTTTTATGGAAAAAAAGTTCAAGAAGCAAGAGGGGGCATCTGTGCTTTTTTCTTTTTGGGAGGGGGTGCCCAAACGTCCCCCTTTTTGTGAAACATGTTCCGCATCTTGGCGGGATATTTCACCAGGAGCCCCCATCTTGAGGGCATGGGAAACGCAGGGGGCACACCCTTGACCCTGCTGGACACATCCCCATGGAACACTGGAGATATCCCACTAAAGTATAAGATTTGACCTATCCGAAGGAAGTGTAACCGGTGTAGGCAAATCATGCAAGTTGTTGCTATCATCACTAAATAATGGAGTTGAACTGTCATTAACATCTGTGACATGAGGACTAGATGAGCCATTGATACGAGCATCATCATTTGTGACATGAAAACCGGATGAGTCACTGACAAGAGTATCCTGAACAAGTGAAGAGAGATCTGGAATAAGAAGACTTGATGAGTGATCAATAGGGTCCACATCAGCCATAGGAGTCTGCCCAATACTGGAGGAGTATTTGAGGGAGTACTCATAGAATTAGAGAGATGACCAACATCATATTGTGAAGGAAAAGGGCCCATTAGAACACAATAGGAACCATCTAGAAGAGGACCTACATGATCCATGGAAGCATGCTGAGATCTATCTGAAGAATCTTCTAAAAGAAGTAATGGGGGAGATCCTGGCAGACCGTGATTAGGAACCTCATTAATAATAGCCTCGCTATATTCAACCAGTCTGTGAGTGGTGGGATAATAAAGGTGGTATCGCTGAAAAGTTTCACTGTAGCCAACTAGAGTGTGGAGGGAGTCCTGAGATGGTGATATTAACTAAGTCAACAAGTGACTTTATTAATATGCCTAAGTCGCTAGTTTAAATCATAAATGACCATTATGAACTAAATAACTCAATCAAGGCTGTGCACTAAAACTACCTGGTTTGTCATAAACTTCAAAGGAGATAACTCTATCATACTGTCAAATTCATTGGCCAGACAATCACTGATGTTGGAGAAAATGACAAGTCCCACATAATAGGCATGCAAATAAAGAGTTAACACCATAATAATATATTCTAGCTAATTTAGTAAAAACTGTTTCTAAAACTGTATAGATTAACATTTTAGTTTTCTGCTACCATTCACAACAATACATAGTAACTACCAGCTGCGCAAGTATATCAACTGCCACATTTAAGGAGTTATTTTTTTATATTTTCAATGGTTCTGTTTTTTATTTTTGACAGATCCATCAATGATTTTGTTTTTCTTTCACCTAGCAATATATTTTTTGGATGTAGTTCAGTAATAATGTAGATTTGTTGAGCTTTGCAGATATTTGGATTCTAAAAAGAGAAAGCATCAGAAAGCAAAGAATGGTGATCCTACAGATTACCCCCAACATGAAACAATAAAATTTGGAGAGGTTGTAACTGCTCCACCGAAACTGGAGTTTCCTAAAAAGGCCAGTGCTGTAAGTATTAATCATCTTGAAATTAATAAGAAGTTTGTGGAAATTTAATGGATATGTGTTCCATATGCAATACATTCCCAAACTTTTCTTTGAAATATCTATTTATCACTCACTTTGAGCAATGTACTAGCTGTCAGTTTTTACGAGACTGCATTCATCTTGTTCAATTCTGTTGTATTCTCAATCATGTCAAGCTTTCTTTTCTATGTCGCCTCTCATTCTTTTGATACATTGACTGTAGTTCATAATGCGCTTGATCTATAATATGCTTTAATGTTTGTCGATGTCCTTCTTAGGTGGTTTTTATGTCAAATAAGAGAAGAAAATTTACACTTACTTTCTTACTGCCTACTGTATATCGGATACTTGAAGTTTCTGATTTCTGCAGGTTTAAGTGCATTGCCTGTTTGAACTTTGGCCTGCTTTGTTAGTATGTTTCTTGACCAATGTTTGTTTCATTAACTGTGCCATCTCGATCTCGTGGTTTTTGTTTGCACTTTGTAGAAGTCTGAAGTCATTTTGACTTGATTTCAGAATGGGCATTGGTCACTGGCAATAATCATTAAATGCTTTGGCATATATGACATGCCAATCGTTGCAAACCAAATTTGAATTTGTAGCCTTTCTCTTGCAGGTATACATGCCAAGAGAAACTATTTTAGAAAAATATATGGTGTCTACTTCTATTGAATAGGTTTCATATTGCATATGTAGCTCCCATTGTGTTTTGCATTCTTGCACCTGTGTCATTTGATTTCATCCATTTACTCCTGTTTTTTTCTCTCCCATCTATTATTGTTCTTTGATTGCCTCTGGAGTTTTGGGCATATGCTATCATGATGTAAATATACTTCTTTTTCTTTTTTCCCATTGATAGTATATCCCATAAAAACAAGACTTTCTAGTTCCTTGGGAAAGTCATTGAGTTGTCTTACTGTCATGCCATGAAACCTGTCCATACTTGCCATGTATTTGCTAAATTGGGTCTGTTACAACTTACAACAAAACCTAGCACCCACAAAAGTGTAGAGTCCCAAGCACCAAGGTGATAGCTTTGTGTAACTCAAGAAGGCTTTCCATCGTGAACTCAACAACTCTTCCTCTCACTTTAGGCGAACTCTTTCTAGCACAAGGGGGGGTATCCCTAAAGTAGGATTATCAAGGCTATAGAGTGGCGGCTCAAAAGTGAAAATGAAGAGTAATCATTGATGCAACAAAGATGGTTGAAGTATAGTATAGTATGTGGAATGGAAGTGGAAACCATTCCGTGAACTGAAGAAGCTAGAAACCCTAGATAGCATTACATTACCGAAGACATGAGAGCTTAGTAACACACAATAAATGATATTATTATGAGAAGGTACACCATTACATTGAGGGTCCTCTCTCTTATAAACAACTTGAGAGACCAAAACCCTAACAATCTAAAACCCTATTTATTTAACCTAAGTCACTTAAGTAAGTGACTTTATTACACATCCCCCATAAGGTGTACAGTGTTGAAATCAAATACATATATTGAAAAACACAAACTAAAAAGAAAACAAAGATGGACATTCTTTAGAAGCTTCTACTCTGAAGGCATTTCCTGGATCAGGCTGCCTCATAACCCTCAGAAAGTTGTAGCTCCTCCTAAGTTGAATTCCCAAGTTCCTGGTTTATACTTCCCTGAACTCTCGAATCATAAATCTCCGGAACCACAGATCTCTCGAACTCAATCACTGGACGACAATCCACCTGCATGTCGCGTAACTTCTCTAGTAGACTGCAATCCACATGCATGTCTTAACCAATGAGGGATCACTCCCTAGATCCTCAACTACTGAACTAACTGGGTAACCATCCATATTGAGTCGTGAATTGCTTCCTTCATGTCTGCAAAGGACTAGCTTCTTAAAATGCATAAAAGTTTTTTTTCTTCAACAATTTCTTCACCACTGTTAGCATCAAGCAGTTCTTTTATAATAGCCGCACTAGCTATATGTTGTTTGTCTTTGACCTTTCCCTTCAAAACATCATTGTTTTATTGTCTACAGTCCCATGCTGTATGACCTAGCTTCTTGTAGTAGTGACATTCTATTTCTTCTTTATCTTTTCCTGATCTATAGAGATTGTTTCTTGCATATAATGCATGTTCTGGTGAAGTATCTCCTTGTGTTTCACTTGAAGTAATTCTCTTTTCTTCTGCTAGCAATGTTGCAATCATTTTGTCTAGGCTTTGTGAAGGTAGCTAACTCAGGGTAAAGATAGCACTATTGTACATAGGTGGCAAACTGTTCAAGAGAATGGCCTTGGCGTCCTTTGGTATCCTCTGCATCAACTACTGCCTTGTGTTAATTTTTATTGTAACTCAGTAGGTCCTTCACCGTTTTTGCAGTGTCTTGGTGGGGACACAGTTTTGTATTTATTATTTTCCTAAGTTCACTTTTATAAAAGTGACTTTATGTTATAAAGTGAAAGTGACTTTATTAATTAATGTGAATGTAATAAATGTCATTAAATGATTAAAATGACATTTAATGAGCATTTAATAAGGACCCTTAGATCTAATCTAATCTTGACCCTTGAAGTAAGTTAGGGTTAGGGTTTTAGTTAGTTAGGGTTTCTAAGTGAGTTTTCACTTATTTAATGAATCTTTGGGAAAAGAGAACGATTATCCAAGGAAGAGAAATTTTCAGTGGGCATGTGGGAGAGAAGAGAGCATCCACACGTGGGAGAGAGAGAAGTCATTTTTCAAAGAAGGAGAGATTAGATTCATCTTGCTAGTGCACAGAAAACGAGGCAGAAGGTTCAGCATAGAAAACAAGGAGCAGGCCGTACAGTGTCTTGGTGGGGACACAGTTTTGTATTTATTATTTTCCTAAGTTCACTTGATTTTATAAAAGTGACTTTATGTTATAAAGTGAAAGTGACTTTATTAATTAATGTGAATGTAATAAATGTCATTAAATGATTAAAAGGACATTTAATGAGGATTTAATAAGGACCCTTAGATCTAATCTAATCTTGACCCTTGAAGTAAGTTAGGGTTAGGGTTTTAGTTAGTTAGGGTTTCTAAGTGAGTTTTCACTTATTTAATGAATCTTTGGGAAAAGAGAACGATTATCCAAGGAAGAGAAATTTTCAGTGGGCACGTGGGAGAGAAGAGAGCATCCACACGTGGGAGAGAGAGAAGTCATTTTTCAGAGAAGGAGAGATCAGATTCATTTTGCTAGTGCACAAAAAACGAGGTAGAAGGTTCAGCACAGAAAACAAGGAGCAGGCCGTACAGTCTAGTACAGACCGTACAGCATCATTTAATTCAGAAATTCATCCTTTGGCACGATTTCCAAGGTGTATACTTGTTGATTGTGGCCGTACAGTGCACAGAAATCGAGGTGGCTGTTTGTGGCACGAGTTTCTAGAATTTGCTGAAGGAGGAGGGCCGTACAGCAGCATTTATTGCTGGTATATTTTTCCTTTGTTTGTTGCATTTTTTTTTAGTGATTTTCTCAGTATAGACTAGCAAGAAATCTCTTATGTAAAATGTATTCTCTCTCTCCAATAAATTTCTCTTGGGTTTTACCTCACAGAGGTGAGGGTTTTGCCCTGGGCTTGGCCCTAAATTTTCTCAGTGTTCTTATGTATTCATTTGGGTGCATGCATGAGTATTTATGTTCAAGTTATCTGTAGATTTATTATTCAGAAATCTAGTAAATCATAACTCTGATGAACATTAAATCTAGTTTGCATACAAAGTGTTTGACGAAATGTCATAATGAGATGTTGATGTTTTAGTCAGATTTTCTTCACCTTGCTTCTGCAAGTTGTTTGATAATAGATCTTAGATTGTTGATGTGGCTTGACATGGTGGCTTTTGTTGGTATCTTAAAGCTGGACAACTGTAATTTTAGGGAAAATTTTGTATTCACCTCTTGTGCCCCAAACAATTTATTGAGATTGTTATATATATTCTTTGAAGATTTATCCAAATCTACATGATATAGCTCTGAATTTGAGAGGGCAAGACCAATAATGGCTTTTTCCTTATCATTCTACCACTGCCTTGACTTCTGCAAGCTGTTTGATAATAGATCTTAGATTGTTGATGTGACTTGACATGGTGGCTTTTGTTGGTATCTTAAAGCTGAACAATTGTAATTTTGGGGAAAATTTTGTATTCCCTCCTTGTGCCCCAAACAATTTATTTAGATTGTTCTAAATATTCTTGGAAGATTTATCTAAATCTACATGATATAGCTCTGAATTTGAGAGGGCAAGACCAATAATGGCTTTTTCCTTATCATCTCTACTCTTCCATTCTATTAATTTGTTTGCATCCTTAAGTGTTGGTTTTGTTCCTTTAATAATACCCTAGAGATTATTATTCATTAACTTCATTTGGATCTTCATTTTTCACGTGTGAAAGTTGAAACTAGAGTATTTCTCTAATGGCATCTCCATGGCTAATCATATCTGATCTCTTCGGCTTTGGTTGCTAAAAATAATTACTGCCGAAAATTAAAAATTCTGAAAAAAAAATTTGTTGGAAAATTACCACTGCATATACTGTATTGTACGATAGAGTATGGGTTGTACGAGTTATACACATCATACAGACTGTGTAATGGCTGAGAAAAAAAATCAACGACTAGTGTAATTCAATCGCCAACTCTAGATCATTAGCAGCTATGCATGCATTTATTCTAACAAACAAATTATGACTCTCTTTGACGGTTGGGCATATTTTGACTAAATTCAGAATAGCGGCTCGACTTTGAAAAGGCTTGATTCCTCTCTTCGACGACAAATCTTTTATCAAAAATGGTGGCTCAGTTAAAGAATGGTTGATGACTACGTAAATGATGACTGCTCCATTTAAATCGACTGCTCTCTTTAGTGGCTAAGGCAACTTCAAAAATCGATGGTGGACTTAGCAGCAACGACTTTGAAAATCAGATTTCAACAAGCATCTGATTAAAAAAATTCGGTAGCTTCACAAAAAAACGGTTGAGTGGTTGACTGTTGAAATCGTGGTTCCATTTTGTTCTCTGTTACAAACATCGCCGATATATCGGCAATATCGCGATATATCGCGATGTTAACTCACTAGCGATACATCGTCAATATATTGGCCCGATATTTTCCTCGATGTTTTGGCTATTTTTTCCCAATTTTATCGTGATATTTGCAATTTTTTTTGAATATTTCGCGATATTTGCGGATTTTTTCGAATATATCGCGATATATGTCTATTTTATGGCGATATTTGGCGATTTTTTCGAATATATTGTCATTTTTTGCATTTTTGTATTTTTTATTTTGTCTATATATTGCCGATGTTTGCTTACATTTTCGCCGATAAATCCGATAATTTCTTTTTGGACCCACGGCAATATATTCCCCGACACGATATTTGTAACATTGATTTTGTTATACTCTCAGCGGATGCATGCACTGGAGGAATCAACATGAAAATTACTGCGGCTGCTTTATTCCATGGAGTACCAAACTCATATATCGATCTTAGCATACAGTTTAGGATTCCCGCTTTGATACCATATTTTGAGAATTGAAGAAGATAGAAATCCTAGATAGTGTTATGTTACCATAGACATTGGAGCTCAATAACACACAATGAATGATATTATTATGAAACAGTACACCATTACATTGAGGGTCCTCGCTCTCATAAAGAGCTTGAGAGACCAAAACTCTAACAAACTAAAACCCTAATTATTTAACCGAAGTCACTTAAGTGACTTTATTATATATGTAGCCTTATATCTTAACATAAATGAGGAAGGGATATGGACAAGTCGTGGTTATCATAAAGAATGCTATCAGCACATGATAACTCTTTTAAAAGCTACTAGTCAAATGATAGGTGGGTTGGTTAGAAGCTCATGAAATAGTATACAGCTGTGAACCCATGTTCTCCACCAGTGATTTGACCTCTGCCATCAATAATCCACCAGTCACCTGGATTTGATGCGTGATTGTTGAGATCCACATTTTGGTACTGAATCAAGGACGCCAGAAAGATCGATCCACCCAAAGTTTTAGTTTCCATGCCTATTATCGGGGGTCAATAGGTGGTAATGTTAACCACTCTCGAAACCTTTACAAAAGATATGTTGCCGATTACTCTTCAAACGCTCCAAGATCCTGCGTGACAACAACCTCAATGTCTAAAATCGTGACAACGGCCACCATCCTTTGAAACTTAGCGTTCTTAGCATCATTGGTGATTGGAGTGCGTCCTTTGGCTTTCACTCGGCTTAACATATACACCAGCTCGGTAATCATACAGGCCCAGCCCAATCTCCACACTTCAGTTGCTAATGAAAAATTGGGTAGAGCAGATACTCCCGACGGCTGTCAAATAATTTTGAAACTCACGCCTCCACTTGTAGAAGCATAGGGTGGAACATTCAGTTTCTATTTTAGGTAGGGCGTCATTTTGGGAGTGCATACCAAAGATCAATTTCAAAAAGAGAGTGCGCTGGATTTCTGACAGTTCACAACAATTCTCTGAGGCTTTGTCTCCATGATTTGTTGAGCATTGGTGGCCATGGAAACAGACGACCTCTATAAAACTATGCCACGAAAAAACGGGTGTAAGCCACGTGAGGACATGCGATGAGGTTTGTTGGCGGCTGGAATATGCTTGTCGATTCATCAACAATAACAATCCACGTGATAGGTGGTCCAAAAATTCTATGACTCGACTGCCAGCGCTTGATATTAGACGAAGTCACGGTCTCAATCTCCTTTGATGGTGGGAAACACAATTAAATATTTTGTGCAGCTGCTAATAAAGCTCTGGTAAATTGGACTGAAAACAAACTTGCCCAGTTCATTCATTACTTCTATTTGTGCACTTAGCTGCGTGCTACACAATGAGAAATTTATGGGCAGAAACAATGTTATCATATCAAAGGATGAAAGAAATGGAATGAGAAATGTAGTGTGAGGAACCCTTGGTCTCTGCTGATTGTTTAATGAAATGACCTCCGTATACCTTTATCACTTTGGCGAAATTAACTTTTGTTGCTGCACACAACTGACTTTTAAAATGCTGACTTCTTTGTGGTGTTTTTGCAGGCTGTGGAGGACAGTATTTTGTTGAAGACAAACCCAAGCAACACCCCATGTGTAACAACAACTCATGATCTTCCCTTGCTGCTCTCTGGAGAACCTTGTTAAAATGGGTTGGTAACATCTGGCTCCATATGGGGACGTGTCTTCTCCTTGAGAGCACACGAGAACCTGAGATTCTCTTATTTGTACACCAACTTGAAAAATCTACAGAGCATAGTGGGGATGGCTCAATTCACATCCCGAAACCATACACTTTATTACAAATCGAACAACATACTAAAAATTTTAAATGCTCATGCAAGAGCTTATTTGTCCTACCTACCTACTCTATCAGATGCCAAGAGAATGCTAAGTATAATGGTACAACCAGTGGATCCATTCCTGCAACTCATAAATAACAAAACTTCTTCCCTTGTGTTTGGTTATTAACCAAAACAAGGTCTCATCAAATATGCTGTGAATGTGATTTGGAAATGCCATCAAGATATATCACGTAAAGTTCATGGTGCAAACATAAGTCATCTTTCAAATTTTTAACCATATAGCACGTTGGAGCACATGCTTCATCCATATAGCACTGAAGAGGGCTTAGATAAGCAATGGGTAGCCCTTCATCAAACTGAATTTTGTCATCCCAAAAACTTTCATGAGGCAGATCTGCAATACAAGTGTTATTACTTTCAATGAAATGTACCTGAGGTAGTTTCACATCTTCAATGTCAATATCAGGAAGCTCTTTAGCAATATCTACAACCAAGGGCCCTTGTAATGCTTCCTTAATTAGATCTTCAATGATCAGTTTTTTAGACTGCTTGCTTTGATCTTCAAAGTGTTCTTCATGGATCCCCTCTTCGGAATCAGGCTGTGTCTTGGGGAGGAGGGCATCATACTCTTTGGCCAATTGTTCGATCTCATCAACCGTCCCTTCATGCCAACGAAGGAGAAACTTCTCAAAAACCTTTTCCATTGAGTCTACAGCTTCGTCAAGAAGACCATAGAACCAATTCACTGCATCTCCCTCCAAGGTTAGAGCAAATACAATCATGAGATCATCCTCATGGTAAACCTTGAGATCTGCCATCAACTTGCAGAAAGAAACAATATGATGGATTGCCGAGTCCTTGTCATTTCCAAAGAACTCTAGAACAATTCTAAGTACTCTTTTATAGCAACCATTAGGAAATCCATAAATACCTGAGAAATCTAGTGGGGTAAAGGCTTCGTGCATAAGAGCACAAAGTCTTTTCTTTTTATCATCCATATTCTTAAATAATGAAGTACTAAATCTGCAATATGCATATAATCATACCTCAAATCAAACGGTGGAGTCGCCAAGGTGAGCTTGGAAGTCTTCTGATTTTTGAGTGTGCTCACCTCTACACCCAATAAAGTCTTCAGATTTGCAGAAGGACAAGGGCTTCGTCCCTTCGCGGAGTCACCATGTGAGAAACAAGATTTGCAATATGATCTCCCACAAATATCAATGAAACAGTCTTCAAATCTACGGGAATTGGACTTTGTCCCCAACAACGGTGCCAAAAGTGTTGCCACTCCTGAGCGACGTGCGTGTGTCAAAGCCCAAAAGTAGGTACACCAGCCCAATGGCAACTGCGAAAAGAGCAGCCACTGTCACCACACTCCTCTCTTCCTTGCTTCAGGTTGGCTCTTCTCCAACTCAAGGGGGGCTTCCCTATGGTTAGGATCACTAAGGCAAGTGCAATGACGGACAAGGTGAAGTGAAGAGGCTGCCTTAGAGAAACAATTGTAGTATAGGTATGAATTGAATGTTGATGGGAAAGAGGGATAGATCAATCCTCACAAATGGACCAGTGCCAGTACATCAAAGGGAGGAACATAGTCAAAAGGAGAACTCACGAGGGCCTTGTGTCAATGGTGCAGCTACTATATTACTTCCTCCTAATTGCAGGAGATAGGGATCAATACCACAGAATCAAACTAGATTAAATGTAAACATCAATGCCCGTACAAACATGCTCACAAAGGGAAAAGGCTAGCAACTGCTAAGAATTTTCACCTTCCAATATGATGATGGCATCCGTTTATGGTCTCCAACGCAAACATAGAAAGGAAAAATGGCTTCTAGCAACAATCACTTATTTATTGAAGCTCCACAAGTTCACGCCACACATCACAAAGAGTGCTCAGCTGAACATCCATGAAACCCAAAGCGATATTTTTTCTATTAAGTTTTGGGGAAAAAACCTCCCAGTTTTTCCATCCTTACAATGAAAGAGACTATTCTTTTTATAGGCCAAAAAGGCTCTCATTAAAAAAGAAAATAAAACAATAAAATAAAGTGAATCTCAGATCCACTTTTTCCTCTCCATCTAATAATTGATAAACTCCACTTTATTAATATTTACCTACCTAAGCTAACTGTACCAACCCAAAAAGTGGGAAATCCAATGCAATCAAATCTCTAAGACTTGAGTGGGTATTTCCACGTGGGATTTCCACAAGTCTTGATTTTGTAACCACTTAGAACTCTCCTAGAAATCGCAGACTTCATTTAATTAACCGCCAATTTGATAAGTCAATTTGTCAATATGTTACCAGTTGCCCAAAACGCATGGATTGCTCCATAATTTTCTTTATGCCAAGCCTTGGGGTCAAGTGATTTTGATTACGAGAAAACGACAGAAAAGTTGGACGCGGGACCGAGCTCCACTGTTCGGCTGCCAAATGGATCGTGGATCCAAGTTTAAACAACGGTTGCTCCACTCCAAATAGCTCGCAATTGTAAACCGTGGAGTTTTATTTTTCGCCACATCACCAAGACGCCCACGAATTTGACATATATGATGCCAACAAGTGCCACATGAACCAACGAGTGGGTAGGAGAGCTGCTCCAAGTTGTGGTTATCATAAAGAATGCTATTAGTGCATGATAACTCTTTTAAAAGCTGCCAGTCAAATGATACGTGGGTTGGTTAGAAGCTCATGAAAGAGTATACAGTTGTGAACCTGTGTTCTCCACCAGTAATTTGACCTTTGTCATCAATTAGCCGCCAGTCACCTGGATTTGATGCATGATTGTTGAGATCCATGTTTTGGTCCTGAATCGACGATGCCAGAAAGATCGATCCACTCAAAGTTTTTGTTTCCATGCAAATGGCAATGCTATCGGGGGCCAATAGGTGGTTATGTTAACCATTCTCAAAACTTTTACAAAAGATATGTCGTCGATTACTCTTTAAGCGCTCGAAGACCCTGCGTGACAACAACCTCAATGTCTAAAATGGTGACAATGACCACCGTCCTTTGAAACTCAGTGTTCTCAGCATCATTGGTGACTGGAGTGCGTCCTTTGACTTCCACTCGGCTTAACATATATACCAGCTCGGTAATCATACAGGCCCAGCCCAATCTCCACACTTCAGTTGCTAATGAAAAATCGGGCAGAGCAGATACTCTCGGCGGCTATCAAAGAATTGTGAAACTCACGCCTCCATGTGTAGAAGTGTAGGGTTGAACATTCAATTTCTATTCTAGGTAGGGCATCGTTTTGGGAGTGCATGCCAAAGATCAATTTCAAAAAGAAAGCGCACTGGATTTCTGATAGTTCACAACAATTCTCTGAGGCTTTGTCTCTGCGATTTGTTGAGCGTTGGTGGCCATGGAAGTAGACAACCTCTATAAAATTGTGCCACGAAAAAACGGGTCTAAGCCACGTGAGGACATGTGCCAAGGTTTGTTGGCGAGTGGACTATGCCCGTTGATTCATCAACAACAACAATCCACCTGATAGGTGGTCCAAAAATTCTATGACTCGGCTGCCAGCTCTTGATATTAGACGAAGTCACGGTCTCGATCTCCTCTGACTGTGGGCAACAAAATTAAATATTTTGTGCAGCTGCTAATAAAGCTCTGCTAAATTGGACCGAAAACAAACTTGCCCAGTTCATTCATTACTTCTACGTGTGCTACACAATGAGAAATTTATGCGTAGAAACGATGTTATCGTATCAAAGGATGAAAGAAATGAAATGAGAAATGTAGTGCGAGGAACCCTTGGTCTTTGTTGACTGTTTAATGAAATGACCTCCGTATACCTTCATCACTTTGGCGAAATTAACCTCTGTTGCTGCCCACAACTGAATTTTAAAATGCTGACTACTTTGTGGTGTTTTTGCAGGTTGTGGAGGACTGTATTTTGTTGAAGACAAACCCAAGCAACACCCCATGTGCAACAAAAACTCATGATCTTCCCTTGCTGCTCTCTGGAGAACCCTGTCAAAATGGGTCGATAACCGGACCTTCAACAACCTCCCTAAATAGAAAGATTCCTCATGGGCGTTTTCTCCAATGTGCAACCACCTCAACCTTGTCAAAGTCGACCATGTTAAGTCTCTAATAAATAATAAAATATGCTCCAAGGTGGTAACAATTCCTCAAAAATTGTGCAAGTGGATAGAACCAATGAAGATAATGGAGTCAATGATCTTGTCTACTCACCAAGCCAACAAGAAGTTCAATAAAGTCCAAAGTCCAAGGGCATGGCCTCTCCACTCAAGCAAAATATAATAAAATGTGATGATCAATCTTAACATATGTGCCAATGAGGGGTTGCACTCTGCTAAAGTGTTGTACCATGTAATATGAAGTTGTATCTCCTAACAAGGGCCCACCATGGTTCCAAAGTGAGAATAAAACATTAGGCTCAACTTAGGCTTGAACCTAGGGTGCACCACCACCAAGTGACTATTACATCAACATTACAGCATTAAGTTTTAGAAAAACTAGATCACAATGCAAGCCCATGTAATACCCCTTGTTACGCCTCTGTAGTTTTTAGTGTTCCAAGTGTGGGGCTCTTGCTTATGGTTTGCCATGACCAGGCCCCTTGGTTTTATTCTTCAAAGTACTATGGCTTAGTGGTGTTGTTGACTGCCCTTTTTGGGTGATTTTTAGCCCTGTGGTTGGTGTTCGGGGCTTTCAGGGGTGATCCATTGGGTCCCATGACCACCATCCTTTTATCTATGAGACGGGGACTATACTTCATCTAGGGAGGTCATCCATAAGTCCATCACCCCTCTCACACTCCACTTGGACCTTCTCTGCAACTGATTTTACCCCCTCTTACCAAATTGACCCCTTGATGTCTTCTTGATTGATTAAGACTCAGGCTAAGGCAAGGGGGACGCTGAGGGATTGTATTCATCTTTCTGAGGTTAGTAGGGGCATAAATTCCCCCTTAGTTTCACTCCTGCACTCACAGTGAGGCCTTGGCTTCCTTATTTTAATATTTTTCATAATTTTATGTTGGATTTAGGGCTTAGTGCCCAATGTGGGGGTGACATGCCCTATTTTTGTTTTATTTTGAAATATTTTAATATTATTTTGTTTTAATTTCAAGTTGACATGTAGGCTTGAAAAAATTAAAATCTTGTGCTAAGATGGATATAAATATCCATCCATTTGTCATTTGTAAATCACAAGACTTGGGATAAAATCTATTATGCTACGTTTTTACCCTAATTGGTCCCTCTAAGTGACGTGCTCCTCTTGGATGACTTTCTCTTTTGCTTGAAGTGGACATTGGAGTATCTTCTAGGGTTTCTATGCAAATACAAGGTTGATGCTAGCATTGTTGGACTAACACCAGCATAGATCCATCTTAAAAGGGGATCTACCAAGCGCCGAGAGGGATCAAGTCTCTCGAGGTGCAAATCCCTTTTAGTGTAAACATTGAGGAAGCGTTTTAATTTATCTAATTTGTTTAGTTTTATTATATGCCGTTGTAAATGTTTTAAATCTAATTTGAGCCGACATGTTATTTTTTTATAATATTTTATTATTTTGTAAAAAGGACATGTGTCATCTCTAGGATGAGCACGAAAGGAGCTACACATCTCCTTCTACTGGGTTGTAGAATGCGCCTCTTCGGCACAACAAGCTCAAGGATTGATTTTCTTGGTAAAGTTTGTGACTGATTTAGGGCTTCTTACCAACCTTTTGTCAATTTTTGCATGGTAGAAAACATCTCCTTGAGGAAGTTTTCTCTTGTTTGGGCCTTGGATCTCTGATTTTATCTAAATTAGGCTCCTCCAACGAATCCTAGAGGTTGTTGCTGGATGCCCTAGTTTGGAAAGGAAAAGAAATTGTCCAAGAGGGAGGCTGGTCACCATCCCTCTTCCCTGAGGGTTTGAAATACAATTTTTCAATTTCCCGATTTTGTCATCTTTTATCAAAATTCAGTATTTACATATGTAAATTAATTGCATTTCATGGTTAATGTAGGTCTGCATATTTTATGTTTCAGAAAGCCCTAAACTATCAAAAACCCTAAAAATCTACCAAAAATTCAAAATTAAAGTTTTATTGCAATATTTTTACGCCCTAAAAACTCGGCCCTAAAATTTCGGGATCCAAAAATTCCAGGCCTTAAAATCTGGTCTCCCTTTAACCTAAACAAAGTACCAACCCTTTGGATAGCCTGTTTGGACTGTGAAGACCCTGTCTTACTGCTGCTTCTGTTGTTGGTTAGGGCAGCCAATTTTTCAGACTATTCTCCTTAAAGCAGTATGAGTGGAACAGTTCTGAGGCTTTTCTTCTAGACCTTTATCATGAGATGCTAAATCAAGTTTGCACTGTCAAGTATTACCAATTTGCAGCTGAAGTCTGAATAACATTGTGGCTGATATCTATACTCATGAACAGTGATTTTGTTGAATAAAAGGGTAATCATTATATCAGAATATAAGTGTTCAAGTGCCACAAGTGATGCTAATATCTCCTTTTCTTGGCAAATAATTGTTGATGCAAATGACATATTTGAGACTGGTAATAACAGTTTATTTACCTTACAATTCAATGGATACTATTGTTGAATTATAAACCATATGACATATTGCTAAAGTGTAAGTAGAGGTAACCTATTCGCTGCCATTGTTAATCTGAGTGAAAGTTACAGGCTGCTAATCAACTGTCATGATTAATGTCTTTCCTTGGTTTGCATCCTAAGGCTGTTATATCTTGACAAATCATTGGCATCTTGCAATTAGGAGCATTCTTATCTAATATTGATTTCTGACAGAGAATTGATTATTGTACTCTTACAGCGGGCTTGCATTTCATATCGATCATATGCTAAACAATCGTATTAGTGGGCTGATTATGCTATAATATCCATATTAAACAAAAACTTGATTGATAAAACCTCTCTAGTATATCTTCCTCATTTTCTGTTTGACTCCATTGAAGGCACTGATCTTGTCTTAAGGTTGTTGGAGGTAGCGGTGTTTGCAATTGCGTTGGCAGGTGCATTAAAGGGCTCTCCCCTTGTGACGACATTGAATCCTGAAGAAGTTAAGAGATTGGACAAGGTGACAGTAGTCCAAGTCTCTCATGTGATTGCATTTCACTAGCAAGCCTAGCCTGCTAGTTTGAACGGTAACACCCCCCTCTAACTCAAACTTAGGAAATAATACACATCGACAAGGGTAACTACATCACCAAATCCACATGCCCCCCAGGTGATGCTTAGCAATGTTACAATTACATAAAGTTATATCACCTAGGGAAATCCCACCAAAGAAAAGGTGTATCACCGCACCATAGCCAACACCATAGGAAAAGGAACATAGAAAGGTGCTAACTCCATCGAACATCAAGTATGTCCCCACCACACATTCATATGATACAACAAAAAGGGATTGGCACAGACCGGGGTCGACCAACTAGTGCAAACGCGGTTGGTCCGCCGCCTACAAGTCAGAGTTCACAATGAGGACACAAACACACAGACAATGCATAGACGTGCCAAGAAGTATGGCATTTAATTAAATGAATGAATCTCCTTACAATGAGATATTACAAAGGTTCAGTCGGAATGAGCACCAATTGTTATAACAAACATGCGCATGAGGAAATGCTTCGTCCTCTACGCTACACACTCACTCTCTGCAGCACACGCAGATCTCATGACACAAGTTGTCTATCGCTCTCGGCTCTCCTCTCTCTGGACCTTACCAAAGGTTCCAATGCTCAACGACCGAAAAGCCCCTTTTCTCTGAACAGGCTCAGGTATTTATAGCTGCGCTTGGATGCACAATCCTCGAGTTCTTCCTCTAGAAGCTTCGCTGGCCCCTAAGCACCACCATGGATGCATTAACTACACCCTTAGGCTCAGTTCAGTAGGTTACACTACCTGCTATCCTTCATTAGTTTGCCATAACTGCTCTACAACCACTCCAACTACCCCGCTGCTCAACTTTCCTCGGGTTTTGGTTACAGGCGGTCCTTCTACCTACCATAGTTAGTTGTCTTTAATTCTCTGCTTCCCCTTTGGTTTTTGGTAGGAATGTTGTCGTTGACTATTCTCCCCCTTTGCCATCAGTCGTCGACCACTTTCAGTTAGAATCACCGTGCCTATGTTTCTTCTTCTGTCGACCTTCCGCCTGACGACCTTCTACCCTGTCAACCGCTATGCCCTTCCACTCGTCGACTGTTTTCCCATCTTCTGGAGGTCGTCGACTATCCTCTGGGCGCTCCAGTCATTTACCTTTGACTGTTTCGGTTGGGCCTAGATGCCCCTGCATCAACATCTCAGGGTTGAAAAGAAGTTTGCTCATGACTTTGCAGTTGGTTAAGCTCTTATTCCAATATCCACGTCGCCTCTTCTAAGTCCTTGTTCACCCATCAAACCAAGTATTCTTTCCTCTTTTGGTTCCTGGTATTCCCGACTTCTTGCTCGTCGAGCACTTCTGCGGCTTCATCCTTTGATTGAATTGGCATTTGTCTCAGCAAGTAGGCCATTTCTTGTATGTCACTCATGGACCCTTCTTCAAACTTGGACAAGTCGGAAGCATTAAACGTTAGAGATATACCCATGCCATCAGGCAACTCAAGCACATAAGCATTGTCTGATATCTTCTGTAGAATCTTACACGGATTAATCTTCTTCGACTTTAGCTTATCATATGTTCCTCGTAGGAACCTTTCTTTCCTAAATCGCCTTCTGCAAATGATTGTGGTCGTCTCTTCCTGTCGACTCTAAACTTATATGTCGCATTACTTTTCTCAAGCTGCTTTCTCACTTGGTTGTGCACTTCCTTCATATGCTCAGCAAATGAATCTGCATCTACGATTTTCTTCACTCTCGTTGGCATGTCGACTAAGTCTGTTACTCCATGCGGATTTCTTCCTTGCATGATATGAAATGGTCTCATTCTCATCGACCGGTTCACTGATTTGTTGTACTGGAATTATGCTTGCGCTAGCACATTTTCCCACTGCTTTGGTTGGTCGGCACTTAAAAACCTCAGTAAGTTTCCTAAGCTTTTGTTCACGACTTCAGTTTTCCCATCAGCCTATGGATGGTATGCAGAACAAAACTGCAACTTCGTGCCAAGCTTCTTCCACAGGGTTCTTCAGAAATGACCCATAAACTTGGTATCTTTGTCCGAAGTAATGCTCTTCGACAACCCAATCAATCTCGCAATCTCCTTGAATAACAATAGAGCAATCCCCGTGGCCTCACTTGTCTTCCAACATGGAATGAAGTGCACCATCTTTGAAAATCTGTCGACTACCACAAATATGGAGTCGTTCCTTTGTTGTGTTTTCGACAATCCCAACACAAAATTCATGCTGATGTCCTCCCATGGTATAGTCGGTACGGGCAATGGCACATACAACCCCATACTTTGGCTTCTCTCCTTGGCATGTTGGCATACTTGACATTTTTGAACCCATTTCTTTACGTCCGTCAACATTCCTGGCTAGTAATACTTCTCTGCGACCAATGCCTTGGTCAAGTGTCGTCCTATTCCTCCACTGTGCGACTCCTTGATCAAATTTTCCCACACTAATCCTCTAGGGATGTATAACTACTGCCCCTTGAACGAGTATCCCTCTTGGGTGAAGTAGTCCAAGTATGGAATTCTGTCGACACTCCATGGTTCCTTCGACGCTCTCCATGCATCGACGAAATCCTCGTTAACTTCATAGTCTACCTTTATCGACTCTAATCCCATCGATTTCACAACAGTTGTCTCCAACATTGCGACACTTCGACTCAATGTGTTGGCCACTCTGTTCGTCTTTCTTGACTTGTGCTTCAACACAAAGGTATAACTTTGCATGAACTCGACCCATTTCATGTGCCTCTGATTCAACTTTGTCTGAGTGTTCAAGTATCTCAAAGCTTGATGGTCGGTATACAACAGATTTTCCTTCGTCAACAAGTAGTGCCTCCATTTCTACAGTGCTTGGATGATTGCATAAAACACCTAGTCGTAGACCAAATATTTATGCTTGGCTTCATCCAAGTTTTCACTAAAGAATGCAATCGGTTGGCCCTCTTGGCTCAACACAGCTCCAATTGCCATCCACTCGCATCACAGTCGACTTGAAATACCTTTTCAAAGTTTGGAAGGGCTAGCACTGGGTTCTCCGTCACCTTTTGTTTCAACTTCTCAAAAGCTCGTCGGGCAGATTCCGTCCACTTGAATTCACCCTTCTTCATGCACGCTGTCAATGGTGCACATACTCGACTGAAATCCCTGATGAACTTGCGGTAGAAACTAGCAAGTCCATGAAAACTTCTCACTTCTCCGGCATTCGTTGGATCAGACCACTTTAGAATCACCTTTACCTTTTTAGGGTCCATCTTCAGTCGTTCTCTCGAAATCACAAATCCCAAGTATACTAACTCCTTCTGCATGAAGGAACACTCTTGTAGATTTATTAGCAACTTTTCTAGATTTAGCTTCTGCAGGACCTGTCGAATGTGCGACAAGTGCTCTTCTCTACTCCGACTAAAGATCAATATGTCATCGAGATATACCACAACAAACTTGCCCAAAAATGGATTCAACACTTCGTTCATTAGCCTCATGAACGCACTAGGCGCATTGGTCAGCCCAAATGACATAACCAACCATTCATGCAGTCCTTCCCTTCGTCTTGAAGGTTGTCTTCCATTCATCACCTTCCCTTATCCGGATATGGTGGTATCCACTCTTCAAGTCGATCTTGGTGAAGTATGTCGCTCCACTCGAGCAATCAATCAAGTCGTCCATCCTTGGCAATGGAAATCGATACTTGATTGTAATTCTGTTTATAGCCCTTGAGTCGGTACACATTCTCCATTCTCCTCCTTTATTCGGTGCTAGCACTGTTGGTACAATACACACACTCAGGCTGTCTTTGAACAATCCTCTGTCCAATAACTCCTGGACTTGTCGATTCAACTCTGCAATCTTCATCGGCGTCATTCTATGATGCGCCTTGTTCGATAGACTCGACCCTGGAATCAAGTCGATCTGGTGTGATATACTTCTCGTCGGCGACAACCCAGTCAACATCTCATCAACCTTTATGCCTTTGAACTCTGACAATAATTCCTTAACATCCGTTGGAATCTCCTTAGTCGGTTGGTCAACACTTGGTCCCTTCAGAATCACTGCAAAGCAATATCGCTGCTTTTCTTCCACCTCGGGGAACTCCTTGGCCGAACACATCAGCACTCCCTTTTCCCAATAGCCACTTTCCTTTCCTTGGTTGTTCGACTCTTCAACCAAAGGAGTCAGTCGGAAGCTTCTGCCATCCTTCTCGACTGTTACTGTGTTCCGTCAACTATCATATAACATCTTTCAGTTGTATTGCCATGGTCGACCCAACAGTATGTGACAGACATCCATTGGAATCACATAACACAATATACTATCTTGTAGTTCTCCAATCTTGAAGTTGACCAGGAACTGTTGTGTCACCGTCACATGATGACCCTTCTGCAACCATGACACCTTATATGCATTCGGATGTGGTCGACACAACCCCAACTTGTCGATTACCTCTGTCGAGACCATATTTTTCGTGCTGCCCCCATCGACTATGGTCATACAACATCTGCCCCGAATCTTCACCCTTGTCCTGAAAATTGCCTTTCTCTGCATCGGCTCCTCTACCTCTTGTCGCATCAATTGCAACAATGTTCGTTGGGTCATCAGGTTTTGACCTCTCTCTGACGCCAGTTCTCCTGAGTTGTCCTCCGCAGTCGAACCAGTATCGACGCCTCCTCTACTCCTGGCTTCCTGTCAAGTTGAGGTATGCAAAGTTTATGGGAACTCATATGCCTTGTGTGCTACGTCTCGACACTTGTAGCAGACGACTTTCGAGTGGTCTGCACGTCCACCTTTGAAAGCTCCTCTAGGACCACCGCTGCCTCGACCTTTGGGGTTTTCACTTCTCCGTCGGTACTCAGACATGTCGCCTCTGGTCGTACTTTCTTCTCGTCGATCATCTCGACTTTCTTCTCTCATCACCCCACTAGTCTGTCCTCTGGAGGCGGATTATTTCTAACTTCGAGCAATCGACTTTCCTCTGCTCGTCGAAGTCTTCTGCGACAACTTCTCTTCTTCCTTCAACACTAGTTGGTAGGCTTTCACGGATAGTTCTAAACTTTGACAGGCTCAACTCGTCTTGTATGGCATACTTCAATCCGTATAGTACTGGGCGATCGCCTCTTCGCCCTCGTCGATCTGTCCCAACTTGATCGACAGTTTGTAAAACTCCTCTGTGAACTCTTTCACAGTCGACTCCTTTTGTCTCAAGTTCTGCAACTTCCTAAACAGAGATATCATGTAGTCGGTGGGAAGGAACTTATCCTTTAACTTGGCGACCATTCTTTCCCAAGTTTTTATCTTCTCCTTGCCTTTCTTTACTCTGTCGGCCTATATGTTATCCCACCATAATGAAGCATGGCCTTTTAACTTCAGACAAGCAGCTTTTACCCTTTTGGGATCTTTGATCTACTCCATGTCGAAGTATTTCTCCATCTCTCTAATCCAATCTATTAACTCTTCTGGGTTCAAGCTCCTCGAGTAGGTAGGCACATCCATCTTAGCCTTGCCTCTCATCTCCGACAAGTCACAAAACTTTTAACAGTCTGTCTTTCGACTCTTCTAACTCTTCTTCTTCTTGAGCTTCTTTATCCTCGACTTCTTCATCACTGTGGTCGAGAGTTTTGATGATAAATCCTTGTTGTTGGGCCTCCTTCATAGCCGCTAACTCATTTTTCAACGTTCTCATAGTCTAAACGCATTCCTCAAACTTTTCACGGTCAACAGTGACCCTTGTGCCCCCGCGTTGTCTTCTACCATGAACATTTACACCTCTTTGAGCCATTTCGCCACTAAAGAATTAGATCACCACTTCCCCGACTCTACCCAACCACAACTAGAGTCGTTCTTTACGTCCAATTGTAACCGGACTCCCTTTCACACAAGACAACTTTTTGCTCTGATACCAATTAACGTAGACTAGGGTTGACCAACTAGTGCAAACGCAATCGGTCGACTGCCTGGAAGTCAGAGTATGCAATGAACACACAAACACACAGACAATGCACAGATGTGCCAAGAAGTATGGCTTTTAATTAAATGAATGAATCTATTTACAACGAGATATTACAAAGGTTTAGTTGGAATGAGCATCGATTGTTATAACAAACATGCGCATGAGGGAATGCTTTGTCCTCTATGCTACACACTCACTCTCTGCAACACACGCAGATCTCACAGCACACAACTGTCTATCGCTCTCAGTTCTCCTCTCTTTGGACCTTACCAAAGGTTCCAATGCTTAACAACCGAAAAACCCCTTCCTCTGCATAGGCTTAGGTATTTATAGTTGCGCTTGGATGCACAGTCCTCGAGTTCTTCCTCTAGAAGCTTCCTTGGCCCTTAGGCACCACCATGGATGCATTAACTACACCCTCAAGTTCAGTTTAGTAGGTTACGCTACCTGCTGTCCTTCACCAGTTTGCCATAACTGCTCTGCAACCATTCCAACTACCCCGCTGCTCAACTTTCCTCGGGTTTTGGTTACAGTCGGCTTTAATTCTCTGCTTCCCCTCAGTTTTTGGTCGGAATCATGTCGTTGACCATTCACCCCCTTTGCCATTTGATCGTCGACCACTTTTGGTCGGAATCACTGTGCCTATGTTTCTTCTTTTGTCGACCTTCCTTCTGGCGACCTTCTACCCTGTCGAGCTTCCTTCTAACGACTTTTACCCTGTCGACCGTTATGCTCCTTTGCTCGTCGACTGTCTGCCCATCTTTTGGAGGTCGTCGAGTGTCCTCCAGGCGCTCCAGTCGTTTATCTTTGACTGTTTCAGTTGGGCCTAAATGCCCCTGCATCAAGGACCATGTAGAACACCCCCTTCTAGTGATAAACCAATATCATAGAACCATCACACATAGTCAATAGGGTTCTCTAGGAAAAATATGACACATGAAGTAGCAAACATCCATATGTCAAGGGAGTGATCCATCCAACAAAGGCATGAAAGTAGCACCAAACCACTAGATGCTCATCAACCATGACCATCCACCATAGAGAAGTGAATCTCCTCACCAAAGATCTCCATTAAGTTAACCCCCATCAAGAATAGAAGAGGCTCCATGAAGATGTATGCCCTCCAAGTCCATCCAAATGCTCGAAAGGTTCCATTTGCAAATCCCCATCAATATGATGAAAACCACAATGTGAAACCTCATACAATATGAGGTGCAACAAGGTCAAAGTCAATCAAATTCATGAGTGTTAAATAACTCTCAATTCAAATTTGTTGATAGGTCAGATTTGGTAAAAGCAGGAAGTGGGTCAAGTTTAGTATCTTTTTAGTGCTTTTATTTCTATTTGTTTCATGTAATATAATAGTCATTTTGTGTTGAGTTTGTAATACATGAGGGTTGTTGTGATAGACATAATTTTTGTTTATCTTGATTGCAAGATATCTTGAAATAATATAAAAATTTATATATAATGATTGATAAGAATGATTAAGATTATGATTACCATGGGTTTCATATCGATATACTTATACACATTGACTAGTCACGACTCACAAGGTGAAGGGGCACGTGCCCTTTGACTTTTCATTAGCCTAATTGTATTCTTATTTTTTTCAATGGAATGCACATCACAGGAAACCTTCAAAGTACTTCCCCTCATTTTGAGAATGGTACCTAGGGTGAACCGTTGGGTTGTAGTTTTGCAACCTAACTCGATAGGGACATCGTACAAGGCCCACAATATAATTGTATTATTATATTATTGTCTATTATTATGTTTATAACATTTCCACCCTCTAAGGAATGCTTTGTCTCATTGTCTCCGGGTAGAGACTGATCATTAGCTCGACTGGTTAAATAGGATCTGCCAGGTATTTCACCTTTGAGAGGTTGAGACCGAGGAGCACTTCATCTTTCATTGTCCTACTTATTACGAGATTTGTGCACAATTTTATTGTCTTTTCAAGGACCTCATTCTCAAAGAGCTTCATACTTTGACTAGATTCTTTAGACACCCCCAATCAAAGATGTCAAGCCTTATACTTGTAGGAGCCCCTTTGGCTTTGCTCCTTCTCCCTTCGGCGACATTCTCAGTCGAGACTAGTCTTCACTTAGAGTATCACTTCCTTCTTTTCAGTACTTCCTTCCTCTAGTGACACCAAGAAATAGACTGACCCTGACCGCTCGGTTAGTATACGTCGCACAACAGTCCACCTCAACCTCCACCCAACACCAACGATGGGGCCAGTGTCAGCCCCATCTTGGCAGTTGGACAGCCTCATCTAGGATACAACAACAAGCTCCCTCCCTAGCTCCTTTTCCAGTTCTTCCTCCAGACATAGTATTCTTTTGAGCTTCCCTCAGTCGTCCTCGGATTGTAGGAGATATGCTCCCTATGTTTCCAGTGCCCCATGATAGCGATAGTTTCACCACTTTTGTATCACAACTCTTGGATCCACTCCCCTTATACATTCTCCAGATCAACTCTCTTCATATCTCTCTTTGTATATCTTTCTTTGGGATTGACTCTCTATTTGTGGAGTTAGGTTTAGGTTTGAGTTCTGCTTTAGCTATTTATAGGAGCTACTTTTGGGCTCCCACTTTGTGTTGTTATCATGGTACCGCACAATCGCATTGACCTACTTTTGTGGTCATTTGTTGGACATTAATAAATTGGTTTTATCTTATTTTATCGTCTCCTTCTCATCCCGTTGACTGCTTCATTGCAAAAAAGCCAGCAACTTCCTTAGAGAAGATGAACCAAAATATTTCTGATAACAATTTCATATTTAGACCTAAAAAATTGGATTCATGGCAGGTCGTACAAGTTTGCTCTTATGAGAAGGTCAAAATCAACAAGTTTGACTAAATTACCCTAATTTTTTCTTGGCACATCAGAATTTAGTAAAACCTATGACATTGTAGAGTAGACATATAAGGATACTACAGAACAAAATTTTAGACTCAAAGGTGCAAAAATTTCAGAGTTACCAAAGCTTCAAGGTGATTTTATAGAACCATCTCCAAATCATGGTTTTACAAGGAGTTGTGCTTATTTCAAAATTTTGGCCTTAAATTCTACGTTAAAAAGTAAGTTAGTTTCCATTGATTGTAGAGCTCTTTCTAGGGTTATCAAGCTCATTTTTTAATTTTTTTTAGAGTTGTGTTTCGCGTCTTCAAAGAACATAGAGATTTGTCGTTCAATGGGTAAACCTGCGGTTGCGAAAGCATACATGCAGAAACCACAAGTGGTACTTAAGTTACAATTGTTGCGCACCCTTGTAACCTCTGATGGTACCCCTTCGAGTAGTTCCACATCAGACATCACCTATATACAGAATTTCACTTCCATGTACCTTTGGGTATATTAGAAGTCCCCTAGGTATACCTGGAACTAACTTAGAAAATTGATCGGTTGTCTTGTTGCTATTGTACATTGATAACAACACTTGGGGAGATCTCTCTTTAGTACCTAGGTAGTCGAGTAGTACAACTAAGGGCACGATTAGGCTTCCTTAGTTAGCGCCTTGAGATATTGGGTTGAGCACTACTTTTGGACCTTGCACACATATCAGAGAACTATAGCACTTGACACTCCCTTTTCCTTAGGACATGACGGATTCAACCCATGGTG
>LPNX010216376.1:193987-320848 GCA_001517045.1 Pseudotsuga menziesii | reverse complement strand
TGTGCTTGCCCCCAAGGTCACACCTCTCCCACTTTCTCAAGTGAGGAGACAGCTTTCGGAAGATTTCTGCTGCTGGTGTGCAATCGGCGGACAACAGGTGGATCCCTTTAAACTACCTCACACCAACACCTTGGACAATATGACGAACCATTCTGCCATCGACAGGTTGGAAAACCTAGAAGTTCAATACATAAATCTTAATGGCCAATTTCAGCACCTTCAGCAGACCATCAACAGTTGGGTTCAGAAACGAGATAAGACGTTAGAGACAAAAATAGACCTCTTGGAGAAGATATTGGATGAGAAGTTTATATGTTTGACAATTAGTGGCATACAAGTAGAAGACCATAGGAATGCACAACATAGTGAGCTACACTGTAATAAACAAAATATATATAATAATATAATATATCAAATATAGATAAATATTAACAATAAATCAATAATTAATATTCAATAACTAATATACAATGAATAGACACCTTCTTGATGAAAAGTCACATCTCTTCTTGAAAGGGCACCCCTGCGTGGATATGTATATATGGGCCCTCATTCTTATTGTAATCATCTCATATTTTATATTCTTATTCAATTATTATGTTATCCAGATGGATTTCTTTATAATGTTCCAAATATTTTGGATGTGTGTAGTCTGAACCGGATTGGTTCACTACGTCCAGTATCAGAGTCCTCTGACAAGTGCCCAGTCCTCTTCAAGGATGAAGTAAATGTGCTAAGTTGAACCCAGACCACTCCAACTATACCCAACAGCACTGTAGCAGCCCCAAACCACTCAAATCAGCCTCTATATGTCCCACGACCTCTCTTAATGGATGGCTCGATTTCCAATGCACAAACTCAGTGAACTTGCCCCCCTTCAATGAAGATTACTGCCCAGATTTAATGGCACGGCTTGCTGCTGTGTCCCAGATGCAATAACTGACAGTACCATCCCCTTATGGTTACCTCTTTAATCTGCAAGTGATGATTTGGTCTTCTTAGCCCCACGAACTCCAAAGATGCCCACGGCCTTCCTAAAATCTTCCCACAAGCTGCAACAAAACCAATCTCTGCTAATTCTCTTCAATCTTTGCACACAAATCAACGCCAACTTATCCCACAAGCTTGAATCTTTGTCTTCGATGAATGCCAATGAGAAATTTGAGTGATTTCTCCTCTAGAATAGCTAGGGTAGATATGTTTCACTATCAAAACTATTGTTCTCTTAGGGTTTTTGTCCCAAGAGCCAAAGCCACAAGAGCTCTCCAATTTTTTTTTGAAAATGAGAATGATGAATGAATGAGAGAGGGGTGGATTTGCCCGTTTAAGCTCATTTAACCTTTTTTGGGCCACTTTTACCTTTTTCCCGCTCAATTAATTAATTAAAGTGACTTTATAAAGTCATTGTCACTATAATGTCCCTAGTCAAATCTGGTCTGATTTTTAGTCGACTGTATATGCACTTTTGGACTAGGACTTTTGTCAAACACTTGTCCAATACTACTCAGATACCCCTATAGCATTTCTCAACCCAAAACAGAACTAACTTTTTGCTACCTGCTATTGTACTCTGGTTTACAACTTTTGACAAACACTTTGAAGACCAACTGATTTCACTGTTACTGTAGCTAATTTTCGTTGTCTTCTTAAATGAACTGATTCAGGACTTTTGCCAAATACTTTGGCACAGCTTGCTCGGAACTGATTTGTTTAACTCGTTGCCGATTTTTTAATGGTTTTCATGTCTTACATTTCATATCTCAACAAACATAAACATTGTCATGTTTTTTTGCAAACTCAGGCTTGATATCAATTGCTTAAGAATACCAAAACAGTCCACACAGTTATATATAAAATATCAGAGAAACAACTCTGCTGTAACAGCAGTACCATTCTCGTAATCAAAATCTGAGGACAATAAAATCCTAACCTGATTCATATATCAGCAAGCAATTATCAGGTTTGTTGACTGTAGCAGCTCGTTGATTACTGGAAATTATGGTGTTAGTGCTCAGAAGTCCTTTACTTTCCTTGCTGAAGATGTTAGACCCTCTTGGAGTTAGGACATACCCCTACACAGTCCCTTTTTAAGCTGGAACAAATCCCTCTTCAAATTGGAAATAATATGGCAATTTTCTGAAAATGACAGGCTTGGGAAAAAGTGCCCAGACTTCAAGGTATTAACCCAGCAGTGAATAGAGCAGTTCTAAACCCTCTCACAGATAATGTAAATGCTCCCATAATAACCCAGAACGCTTGTATAGTGCCCAGCAGCACTGTACTGGTTCCAAATGTTGAAATTTTAGCATTTGCATATATTCTTTAATTTTGCAGACTATAAGATAGATAACAATAAGACAAGTGCAGTAGATAACCAAGCATCAACACAAAGAACACAAGATGTTTTTCACGGGGAAACCTTTAAAGGACAAAAACCCCAAAAGCATTAATAATTCATCTCTTAAATGAGAGGACTGAGTTTGTAAGAGAATCTCAGAATTCTGAGATGAATGTTCTTCAAAATTCGTCAAACCCTAGCTGGCTTGAACAATTTTAAACCCTAGCACAAATTGACCAAAAATTGTCATCAAGACAAATTTCACAGAAAATTCTGGATTAGGGCTTCTGCCTAGATTTTCTCTCAGGTGCCCAAAGGTATTTTTTTCAGCAGCCCAACTGCCCGAATCTCTACTGCTGGTGCCCAGAGGCTGCCCGAGACTGACAGACTGCTGCCCGGATTTTATTCCTGCTGCCGAATATTTCTGTGGCTGCCTGGAAGTACTTCTGAGGCTGCCAGGATAAGTAAAAGACCTGCCCGAGATTCCTGTGCCTGCCTGAAGAGGATAGCAGGCTGCCCGTGAACTTTTTCCTGCTATCCGAAGTCTGTACAGCTTGCCCGAGGGTCTGTTTTGTCTGGCCGTTAAGTTTACCTGCTGCCCGAAGTTCTGTGGTGACTGCCCGGATGTGAATGATGCTTCCCGTGAGTAATGGTAGCCTGTTTAGGGCTTCCGTGTACTTCTTCCTGCTGCCCGAGAGTACTCAGGTGTGAGAGCAGTCTGTTAGTGACTGCCCTAGGTCATAGAGAGGTAGAAAGGGTTTGTCAGTGGTCCTTTTGCTGCTATGGTGACTGCTCTTTTCTATCCACGAAGGCTGCAAGGTGAAGATGGATACTCTAGCTATCTAGGCCGCCAGCTAGAGTAAGAGTAAGACCAATAAAAATTTAACCACGGTATCTTCCTTCATCGAGATGTTCTTCACAGTCACGAGGGAGGAGTAGAACAGTTGTTGTTGAAGTGTGTCAAAATGAATGGCAAGTGAACTTTATTTATATCCTTTCACTCACTTGAAGTGGTCCTTATAGATAGGAATAAAATAATAGGTTTTAATCTTTTACCCCTTGACCTTTACCTTCAGTGGCAGTAAAGACCTTTTTGTAATTTCACTTTGACTTCTTGTGGTACAGTTAGTCTTCTTGTATTTTCACTTTGGCCTCTTGAACTTCTTCAAGTGTCTTGCGGTCAATGCAAGTGGTCATAAGGGTCCTTTATGCCCATACAAAGTACATCATCATAAATAGGTAGAATTACTAATGCTTTTATCTTGAACTCCTTGTGCCACCAAGATAGGGTACTAGGTGTCTTAACCAAGGGTAGCTAATCCCCGAAGAATATCACAAAGCCCACAGATCAAGGGTAGGAGTGCCTCACATGCCCAAACCCGGTCTAGGGCTTATAGTGATGTCTTGGTAACTGACCAGGTGCCTCATCCCTAGGCTGCATCAATTGACTCAATGTCAAATACTTGGTAACTGACCAAGCACCTCCATTCTCCCGGAGAATGGCCCTCAACCCTAGGCTGAGTCTCCCAGTCCTAGACTGATTCTTCTTCCTGGTAACTGACCAAGTGCCTCTATTCAAGGAATGGCCACTCAGTTCTAAGCTGAGCCCCCTAGTGCTGGACTGGTTCTACAACTGACTAGGTGCCTCTATTCAAAGAATGGCCACTCAGCTCTTGGTTGAGTCCCCCCAGTGCTAGACTGGTTCCTCTTCCTGGTAACTGACCAGGTGCCTCCATTCAAAGAATGGCCACTCAACTCTAGGCCGAGTTCCTTCAGTGCTAGACCAGTTCCTCTTCCTGGTAACTGACCAGGTGCCTCCATTCAAAGAATGGCCACTCAACTCTAGGCTGAGTTCCCCCAGTGCTAGACCAGTTCCTCTTCCTGGTAACTGACCAGGTGCCTACATTCTCCAAGAGAATGGCTCTCAATGCTGCTTAGGAAAAATCAACACCAAAAACCTCTCAAATGACCCACCTTTCAGTCCTGCAATCTCCAAAAGGCTGGCACAATTTTTTGTGCAGTAAATCGACAGCAGACCATTCCTTTTTTAGAGGATGAATTCAATCCACAACTCCCCGTGGCCCTCTGTAATGGAGCATAGTTCCTTCAATATTAGTGCGCCCTCTCTATGGGAATAACCGCCACTTTTAAATGATCAGTGCGTCCTCCCTACTGATGAATGCAGGCTTTAAATGACCTGTGTGCCCTCTTTGTGGAAGATAGCAACCTCTGCCTCAAGTGCACCCCTCATCCTCTTCTCAACCTCAACAATCCTTCACAACTTGGTAAGATGATATCTTCTTCTTCTCCCACAATGAAACCATGTGAGAAATCTGAGTGATTTCTCCTTAAGATAGCTAAGGTGGATGGTTTCACCGTCGAAACTATTTTTCTCCCTTAGGGTTTCCGTCCCAAGAGAAAGTAGCCACAAAAGCTCTCCAAAATCATTTTTAAAAAATAATTAACGAATGCCCGAGAATGATCTTTCAGATCTTTTTATAGGTCCCTTCTTTTCTCCCGATTCATTCTAAATTATTTAAGTGATTTTCTAAAGTTATAATTCACGTTATTAATTAAGTCATTTTTTAATCTCCAAAATGGATTTTTTTTACACCTTTTTGGGCACTGAAAGTTACCCATTTTATCCTCCCATCATTTAAAGCTCTTCATCATGGTTCTAAGTTCCAACAAGCTATTACACTAAGGTGTTCTCTCAAATAAGATGACACCCTGAGTGATTTTAATTAAAATATGCCAAATAATCCTCCCAATTTACGGGAATCATCAAAATGCAACAGAACCAAGAACAAACTGTGTGGAAGTGATTATGATGATGAATAAAGGTAAATGGGCTAGGTTGGGCCCCATAAAACTCCTCCAAACCCTCCAAACTCACTAGTAACATAATCTCACTCCTCTGACCTAGTTGACACAAACCATGGAAGTCATCTCCAACTGCAGAACAGGGGAATCCAAAAATTGGGGCATTACAATGATCCAAAAAACCCTAGTTCCACAATCTCAAAGAAACCTTGAGCAATGCCATTAGCCAAAATTCTTTTAAATTAGCGGCTTAATTAAGAGAGTTTCACATCTGCTCTAGTACCATGTTGAGATTCTCAAGAGAGCGGGAGAATCAAACAAAACCAACACAAATCCAATAAAGAGAGACATAAACCAGCAATAGGACAACACAACACTTGAAGAGATATCATAGAGGAGGAGCACAACCCTTGAGAGAGAGATCAATAAAAGAGTAAGCACGCTAGAGAGAGAAAGAAACCCAAGCACAAGAGGAAACACAACACTTGATGATGTCCTTAGGTAAATCACTTTTTATTAAGAATGAATGGATCTCTTTAATGAAAAATACAAACAAGACTGAATGTATGTGGGTTTTGAGGAAATTTGAGCCTACATGTTCAAGGTCAACGTTAAACAAACCTACAAATATGATAATGATACTGTGTATGGTTAGTTGTGGCTAAAAGTGAAGATTAAACCTCTATTTCCAACAACATTTGCATCCCCAGTTTGTAAAAATTCTAGTTTAATAATTTAAACATGTACAAACATATTTTTTTGAACTCCTTGTGTGCATGCACTAAATTATGCAGTTAAATACATTGGCTAAATTTCTTCTATCATATTATTTTGAATGCAAGAGAGGCAAAAATCAAAATGTTCATATGTGACCACCATGTCTCTTTAGCTATTTATAGGATGCATTCTAAGGAGTTCTTAAAGACAATTGATACAAATAATGTCAAGTTCTTCATTTTTCTTGAGCTTATGATTGAAGTGCAAGAGGCCTTAGAATCTACTATTGTTGGCATTAAATGATCTAAATAAGGGGAGTCCAAAATAGTTCAGGGCAAGGAAGTAAAACAAATTATTTTGGGGGATGATTATCGGAATGATTGCCAATACATTGTCTCATTTACATCCCTAGTAGTAGAGATAAATTATGCAGGTTCAGATTCCCCTTGTCTTGGGGAGATGCAAAGCAATCAATACCACAATTGATAAAATAAAATCCACCACTTGTTAGAGAGATTTCTCTTTTGGTTTTCTTAAATGACTCTAAAAGTTTACAGAGAAAAGATAGAGCAAAATGAACATCCCTCTTCACATGGCTGCTTACGCACTTAATCCCAAGTGGCTTTTAGAGTGGGCAAGCAATGTTGCACCAACAGATGATCCAAAGGTGAAAGGAGGGTTGGATCTCCTCTTGTGTACTTTACGTAGGAGGAGATCCAAGAGGGGTCTCAAGAGAAGGAAGAGGCTAGTATCGATGAGTAGGATGTGGCCCTTTCAAGAAAGGGCAAGAAGAAGAAGGGCTTAAGCAGTGGAGCTTCATTGGAAAAGGACATGAGCAAAGTCAAGTGCTTTGCATGTTAGAACTTTGGCCATTATGCAGGCCAGTGTCCAAATAAGAAGAAAGGCAAGAAGGAAGAGGCAAAGGTAGCAGCTGTATCATGAATTGAGATAGAAGAGTATTCTAGGAAGTTCAAGAAATTTTCATTGGTCTTTGTTCTTTCGAGTAGTAGTGTGTTAGAGTGTTTAGACATGGGTGCCTGGTTTGTGGATAGCAGGGCATGGCACCACATGATAGGGATATGAGCTATGTTCCAAAGTATTTCAAATGTTGACTTAGACATCCATGTAAATTGTGGGGTTGACACCACGCATACAGTGGGGGGGTTGGATGTGTCAGATTCCAGTTGCAGTCAAGAGGACATTTGGAGCTGGTCGATGTGAACCTAGTATGAGAGCTGAGGATGAACTTGATCTCTTTGTCAGCTCTAGAGGATGATGGATATGCGGTCCCGTTATGTAATGGACAAGTAATTATCTATTTGATGGGAGAGTTCAGATGCAGCATCAGTGCTTGACACTCGAGATGGAAGGATGTATAGGACCTAGGTTGCGAGGACAACCTATAGATGGTGAGTCAAGTTGGATGTTGGGTTCTGTGGTGATGACTAAGTTAGCTTGATGTGAGACTTCATCTAATTCAGTCAGGAAACCAAGCTAGTATGAGATGACACTTGTGGATGAGCATGAGGGTGAGGTGAACTCTCAGTGTAGATGTCACTATCACAGGTCTTCACTGCTTGATCCAATGCAGGTGGCAAAGAGGCCTTTTGGTTTAGAGGAAGCAACTACAACAACGAGTAGAGTGATGGGTTCGGAGACAGATCCAGGTGGATGTGCCAGTAGTACCTCCCTCACTAAGAGGGAGTGTTAGATTTTGTAGCTCGGAGGTACTTTTGCACTTATTGTGCCTAGGTGCAGGGCCCTTGACTGAGTGTTTATAAGTAGCAAAATCTTTTGGAAATTAGTAAAAGGTCTCATTCAATGAGCCCTATCAAATGGGCATGAAGTTGAAAGCATGATATATTGTTTGTAATTTACGTTACTCAATCCAAAGGTTCTGTAAATGTTAGACGCAAGCTCCATTAAATGCATCGACCCATATTCTATAGGTACATCTAACTGCGGTCAATACTTTACAATAACTATGTCAGTTTCAATATGAAGGTTACTTAAGGAGTAACAATGATCTAATTTTGTCTGTTAATTAGTAGCATTTCTTAGTTTGTACTACTAGAATCTCACTTCAATGTTTTTATTAATGTTCAATATCAAATTATTTCCCTAGCTTTCAGAAATAATTAACACTCGGACTTTCTAGCCTGTGATTATGTAACACCCTACAACTGTGTTACTTGGGAGCGGAAGCGAAAGTGAGAGCGGGAGCAAAAAAGGGAAATTTTCAAAAGATTCCGGTTTGGAAGCCTTTTTTTATATAATATATATATATATATATATATTTTATATTTTGATGCATATATGTCAACAAATGCATGTAGAATGTTGAATTAGTTATGGAAAGCAAAAAAACATGAATAAACCATAATACCATATAACATCATTAATCAATCATCAATTATCTGGTAGTGAATTTGTCAACCATAGGTCCAATATCCATAACATCAACCTTAAAGCTTCAAATTTTCAATATACAAATAGGCTATAAACTAGGGATTCTTCAATAAATAGGCTATAAAACTAGGCTATAAACTAGGGATTCTTCAAAAACTAGTTTTGAGGCCACCAACATCAATCTGAACAATCAACACCACCAACATCAAGATACATAGAGGGGTTGATGTGTTTGATTAAATGTCAATCCCATACCCTCATACATAATAGAATCCAGTGGAAACATTGCAATCCTGAAATCCTAAAAACTGTTAAGTCTGTTGAATTTTGAATGGGATAAAAAATTATACTTTTTGCATTTGAAGTCCAATGAGGTTGGAACCACTCTCAAACATCCTGAAACAATTAATGGTAATGTTACCATTTACTGATGATTACTAAGGTTAGGTGTTTTGCTATTAGAGTAGGCTTTTCCTCCTTTATATAGCATTAGTATGGACATAGGGTTAGTTCTCCCCCACCCATCACTGAACTTTTTGTTTTTTTAAAGAAGAATTGATAAAAACAAGGAGGAAGCATTTTTTTATGCAAGAAAGCGAGCTTCCTGAAAACGATCCCATATGGAAGAGTTTAGGAAGCGCGCTTCCCCAGTGTTTCCTGGACGCTTCCTTTAGAAGCGAGCTTCGGGAGCGGGAGCGGACGGGGAGGGGGGTAGTGCTTCCCCGCAACATAGGCCTACAGGTTTCTGACCTTGCAAGTTGAGGACAAGTTGAACATCTGTGTAAGGAGGAATGACTATCCTTTCAATAGAAGTTTGTTACAAGAACATATCCTTGCTTTACCAGTCTTATACATGGTTAACCTTCACCACTGTCCAGAATGCATATAATACTATACAAGCTCTATAATCTTGAAGCCACAAATGATCAACCCATTGCCTGATTAATATGAAACTGAAAGCTTGATGAATAAATTAATAAAAGAGAATGCTGTGCCAATCTAGATTTTTTAGCAGTTGTTATGTAATCTCCACGTTGATTTCTGAAGCATCACTCATACAAAAACAGAGGATGCATAGAGTCCTGAATTACTTTTTCTTTTCAGAGACTAATGAACCAGGGAAAATTTTAGGGGCAAAATTTAGCCCATGGGCTAATTTTTTGACATTTTTTCCAAAACAAGATTGGTCAATTTCCATATTTTTTAAAATTTGATTTGCCCAAATTCCATGGGATAATATCATAATTGATAAAAAAAATTAATCCAAAAATTGCCAAAATTGTCCAGAAACCCTATAAAACCCTTAGAAATTTGAATCTTTTTAGAAACGTAATGCCCAACATTTTATGGTTTACAAATTAGTAAGATTTGCCAAGGTTTCTACACTTTGAAAAAATTATGGATCCTGAAATTTTCCCTGTACTGAAAAGTAATTTGTGGCTAAGCATCAGTTTAATTATTATTATTATGGCTTTGATATTGACAAATTTTATTGAATTATCAATTAATTCACCAATGCCTTGTCCTGTTTTGACTCTAGTCTGTTTGCCTATCCTGTTTGAACCTGGGTTTCTGCTAGTACATTGCATCTCTAGACAGCACACAATTCTCCAGATCAATCTTTGGCTTCTTTTTAAATTAAGGAATTGTTTTGTCCTCTTCTTTTTTGCCTGATTGAACACCTGCTGATGTCCTCTTGTTTGTGACTTTAAACAGGAAATAAAAATGCGCCAAGACGTCTCACAAGAAAGGCTTAGAGTACAAGCTATTGAAAATTATAGGCATCGTAAAGGATGGACTTCTAGGCCTGGAAGCCATGTTCCACCTATTAACGCAACTGAACTATTGTCAAGTACATAAAGAAAGTATGTAAGTCTGTATGCGTGTTTTAGAGTTTTGAGTAGAATTCCTATTTGGCGCTGCTCATTTTAAGTCCACTTCTATAATTGGTGTTACTAGAGACAAAGGCATTCTGTAATGCTTTCAGTCGAAAAAACTTATGAATACGGTGTACTAATTTTCTGAACAGATAAAGTATCTCAATTTTTTTTGAAAAACACAGCAATTAGTGTTTTTGTTTCTTTAATTATAACTGTATAGACAGGGTAAGTGTGTACTATTTTAGTACTTGAGTATCGTAAAGTCTGATGGTCATTTCTTTTTCCAGGGAGAAAAATTGTAATATTATATTTCTAGTGTAGAAATTGATAGTACATTCAGCATCTTGCTTGCATAAAGCACCAGAAAAAGAACCAGAGAAGCTCATATAACTGATAATACCTTGATCTGCCCAAAAAATTCTCCATATCCCCTCTTTCATAAAAATCTCATTTATCCATCTATTACACATTTTACAAAAAACATCTTCAAAACTGGAAAATCCAGTGAGTTAGCAGCTGTCTCCAGTATCTTCATCACCTGTAAGAACAAGAAGTTGGATTCTTTTATCAAAGAAGTGTCATGATATTTTAAAACTGCAGCAAACAGTGGTTCTTCAGCATTGACCATCAATTGTAGAAGCCAGTAAATGGCTTCCTTTATCACACAGTCATAAGAAGAAACAAAGAGGATTTTCATCCATAACACCCTCCCTATTCTCCACGAGTTACAACATTCATGATTCCTTGCTGCATTTGCACTCCTTTGTTTGACTGTTAATCTGCCACCATATTCTGTTCACAATAAACATGTTTGTAGGAGACAAATGCCATTTGATCCCTCCAGGAGTGAATATGATTCATCAAAGATTGAAAGCTCATGTTATGAATTGGCACAAAACCATTCACCCAGTCAATAATGAGCTTTGAATCTTCCATCGCTTGGAGTCTATCCAAACCTTTTTCCACAGTTATCATAAGAAGTGGTACATGGACATACAACTCAACCCAATCATTTGTGCGAATTCCCAAGCCTAAGGAAAATAAGAAGTATTGAGAGGAGGACAGGCACATAGCTCCTCCTGCTCCAGTGGGACCTGGGTTGCCCTTTGAGGCACCCTTGAAGAAACCCCATGCTGTCGATTCATGAACTTCCAGTAGTCTTTTCAATCTCCTTTATACTCTCATAGGCTTATCTGATCCTGAAGAAAACATGCATAGGGGTTAAGGAAGCATCTTGGAAAATCATTTCATTCCAGGCTTTCCATATTGTTCAACTAACAAGGATAGGGAAACCTTTGAACTCCTTTACAGTGGCATCCTTCAGCTAAACTTTGAACTCCTGTTTAACAGTAGGTCCTTCCCATATACCCTTTCCTTCTAGCAAAGCTTTTAGTTCTTCCCAAACATACTTATACAAAATGACAGTTTACCAGTAAATGATGGATATTTTCTCCATCTCTTCTGCATAAAGAACAGAAACTTGGACTCTCCCAGTATTTCTTTTGAAGAGAGTTTCAAGTCAGTCCTTTCCTAGAGAGAGCCGTCCAGAACAAAAGCTTTGTTTTGAGTTGACCTTTCAGCTTTGAGATAGTATTCCACCACCAATCAGGTGCCCCTTGCAGGTCTACAGCAAACAGGGATGCATATCCCAGCATTACTTTGTAAGTATCATCAACAGGGTTCTTTGACCATACGAGTTCATCTCTTCCTGTCTGAATTTTATCCTCCCCATCTGTAACTGCTGTGTGTATGAACTCCATTCTTCTTCTAGCCAATCCCTTAGCCCTAATTCTTCTGATGATGCCCATCCATCATTCCAGAAAGTACTTCTCTGTGGAGAAGAGGCATCTCTTAGAAAGAGCAAATTTTGATTTTGCACAGGAAGTATGAGAGCTTCAGATACTTTGTAATTTCCATTGCATCCTATCGATTGATCCCTACCCAGTCTGACTTGTCTTCCAAAGTTCCATCCTTAACCTGCCAAGGTATCCAAGATCTCAGATTAGTAATGGACTGGACTAATGCTTCCCATATAACTGAAGAGTGCTTGAAGGATTTGGCTGAGCTTCTAACCCATTCTTCTGCTGATGGGGATCCATATATTTCTGCCATATAATTTGCGGCCAGTCCTTGACTAATAGCACTCCACAGATTTTTTGCAGCAACTGTCCAAAAATTTGAATGTTTTTAATTCCTCAACCACCAAAAGATTTTGGTTTAGAAGTCTACTCCAATTTTCCCGAGCCATGGCATCCTTTTCCTTTTTCCCTCTACATTTTTACTTATCTTACGTGTTTTACTTAATGTGTGTCTAATGATTACTTGTGTGTGTTTAGTTAACTTTTTCTATCAGCGTGCTCTCTCTGCATTGGAGAAAATTGTTAAATAAACTGTTCTTTCTATGATTCATCTTGAAATAATTATTAATGGGTCAGTTAATTCTAGGATAATGTTTATACCATAGATAACTTTCAGAAAGCTCTAACACACACAGTTTTGATGGTGCTGCTCTCTTCAGTACACTTACTGATACAGTGATATGCAAACATGTTTTTTCAGAGGTATTTGCTATCTGATTATGTTGATACGCTGAATGTAAAGGTGACTAGAACTATTGAAAGTGATGAGATGAAGTGTGCAATGGAATTAACCCTTCAGGCTGGATTTCCCAGAGAATAGATTGCATTGGGCATTTCATTAAACATTGTAGTACAGGACTTTACATTACGGTGCATAAATTTGAAATGCGGGTTCATGAGTAACATTGTTAGAATGTAAAACAATTATGTTGCATCGCTACAAGTTTATTGGTACAGGTTTCGGAGAAATTCCAACACTTTGAATACTCTTTATATTAATTTTTGAAAGATGTTGATGTTAATTTTGAGTTTACAATGCAGGTCTATTAAAATCACAGTGGCATATTTCTTGTTGGAGATTTTGTTACACACTTATATGCCTACCATTCCTTTATCCATCTTTCTTTTATTCGAAGTCAAATTGGTCATAGTTGATTCCTAAATATAGCAATAAGAAATGTACATTCCTATTTTTCAGTCGTATTTTTATAAGAATGACTTACCTATTACAAACACCTTGGTAAAGAGCTCATATCATAGGCTAAAATTTCTGCACCCACTAACCCCAGATCTCTGGTTTTAACACCATGCCTGGATATTTGCTCGTGTATTTCAAATTTCCAATATATGTGCTCATGTTTTCCCCTAAGTCACATGACACGAGGACATGGGACACGAAGGACACGAAAATACGAGTATTCGACACGAGACACGACGATCCCNTTTCTCATTAAACCACAAAAATCAAAATGTATTACATAGATATCGAGAGAATGCCACCGACAAATACAAAATAGAGTAGATACTACTTAGTACTAAGTCTAGTATCTACTATCTACTGTACCACTAGATACAAAATGAAAATACTAAATAGCCACGAGTAAGAATATCATGGCTCATCAATGGTACTAGCCATTGTCAAACGTCTTCCTGCTCCTCCATGTCAAAATTAACATTACTGTCGTAGCTCTTTCCTCTATCCTCCTCCTCCTCCTCCTTTATACCCTTTTTGATAGGACACATGTCCAAAAATCAGGACACGTTCCTGGCAAGTGTCAGACACGTGTTGAAAAGTGTCCAGATTTTGGGACACGAAGATTATGGTGTTGGACACGTATTAGGGCAAGTGTCGTGTCCGACACGTGGAATACGGGACACGGGGCCTATTTGGAAGTGTCCTGTTACTTAGGTTTTCCCTGATATGTAGTAAATTTGCTAAAAGCAATACCTCTCCCTTCTACTGGAGAAAATCTCCTCCCGATCTTGATGCCCAGACAATAAATTTCTCAAGTAATCGACAAAGGGTCAAGACAACCAAAAGTGACAACCCATTTCTATTTTCGTTACAGATTCCATGTGATTTATAAGAATTACTTTTCTATAGTTAAGGAAATATTACAATTTTAGCTTTTAGATCTCATTGACAATTACAATTACTTTTCATTAACTATGGGTAAATTAGCACTAGGCATACACAAAAATTACATGTAAAATTTGTCTATAAGCATGGGAATTTTATTACGTTTAGTAAACATTGACATTTTGAGCTGGGAACTTTGTACTCGTAGAGATACATTCTTGTCACGACTGATGTAACCACTGGTGAATAGCATAGTAAATTGTCATTTTGTTCCTCAACCAGCGACACAATTTCTGAAGTATGCTTAAATTTTCCACAGTTTTTCTTTTGTGGATATGAACACCATCTAATTTTATACATTAGGTTCAATTATCAAACAGACTTAACTCATGGTTCTCTTTTATTCAAATCATGAGTTACTAACTTGGATGTTTTTGCTATTTTTTTGGTACTTCTCTTACCTCTCCGTCATCTACTCTTGGTGCTGATCCTATTTGTGTACCTCTATGCTTGAGGTTTCTAACGGTTTGCTCATGAGTCATGACATTTCAAGATGTTTTTCATGAGCTTCTGAACCAAGTAACCTTTTATAGCTACTGTCTATGTATAAGCAACCTCTTCTTGGAAAGGTTGCTATAATGGGAAGGATCCGTAGACCCAAGATCTATACTATAAAAGCATTGCTTTTGGTGTAGATTTTGGAAGGATTTGATAATTTAATGGTTGCTTGCCTCGAGAAGTATATTGGCTTATCTATTCCCCAGATCTTTCCTTAGGGAAGTTCCATGAAGCAAGAGAGCTAGCAGAGTCCCTTGGATGGATTCCAGCTTCTAAAAAGGAAGCAGTGAAAATTAGATGAGAGAAATCAATATCCACTTACACTAAACTTCTAGGATTAGAACATGGTGCAAGCCTCTGGAGGACACACACAAATCCCAACTTTAAAATGTTCTTTCAATTCCCAGCATGATACCCAACGATTCCTTCCTTTGTCAAGATTGGTATGGAGTCTTCAGACTTCTATCAAGCATAAACTAACAACCCATTTTTAAAATAAAAGAAAATAAATAGAATTTATAGGCATTCACCAAGCCTGTAATATGGAACAGAGTTACTTTGTTCTGGATTTTCCAGCTTACAATTCTTCTAAAAACACTTTCAGTCTCTTCCTGGGAATGGGTGAGTCTCGGTCTCTTCCTTTTGTGGAAGCAAACAATTAATAGTATCAAACAATGATTTCCTAAAACAGAGAGTTGTTCAAACAAGAATAGCGTTGTCAGATTTCCAAGCATTTACTCTTTAAATCAGGCTTGATGGCATGCGTTCAGAGGCAAACAAATTTATGTTTCCAGCCAAGAACAAGACTCTGCAACTTTGTTCAATACTCAGATTACTTTCTTCAATATTCAGATGTAAGAGAAATAAAGCCACGAAACTGATGTAGCCGGATCACACAAACACAATGTTTTTTTATTATTTTAATGCCAAATCACAATTCGGAAAGTTCCAATGGTTCCCATTTACACAATCTCAGCAACTCGAGACCACAAGAGAGAAATCGCTGAACATTTTCATTTTCACCAGAAAGCTTTTTTGTGTTTTTAGTTTTTCCAGAGTCGGTTCAACTAATTCAAAAATGAGAAGTTTTCAGTGTTCACATACAAAACAGAGAGAATCTCCTCCTCTCCTCGAATGAGGAGTTACAAGATCTAAATTTAGCATACTCCCTAAATTATCTCAACAGTAAAACTCACTGACACTTAACCTACTGACTAAAATTTAAAATCATCTTAATCTATTTCTAAACAACTGGAATTTAAAATTTTAATTAAACACTCTAGTTTTGGTCCTTCGATAACTCCACATCTCATGCGACTGTGTTCTTGCATTGCTTAAACTGAACTTGATGCCCCTGCATCAGACTCCCAAGGGTAAAAGTTTATGAGCTCCTGCTCATGAGACCCTACACTGAGTAACCTTTCTTCTCTAACTCTGCAGCATTCATCCAAGTGGAATCTTCCTCCGAACGATCTTTCCATTTCACTAGGTACTCCAGGTACACCTTTCTCCTGGTTTGCCTCGCGATTTTAGTGTCCAATATGGCATCAACTTCTAAAGGTTGTTCCTTGGGCATTTGCTTCAGCCTTTGTATGTTTTCTGTCCCATTGTCATTGACTTCTTCTCCGGACTGACTTGCATCATCAACCAAATAAGGATATAGGTCGGCTACATTAAAAATAGGAGAGATGTTGATACCTGCAGGTAGTTCCAGCTCATACACATTTGCAGAAAATTTTCGAACAACCTTGCATGGTCCTATCTTTCTGAGTTTCAGCTTGTTGTATTCCCCCTTGGGAAATCTTTCTCTTCATAAGTGAGCCAACACAATATCCTGAATTTCATAATTCTTCTCTCTTCGTTTATGATCTGCTCTCATTTTATATTTATAATTGTTGTCCTGTAACTTTTGTTTAACATGTTCATGTAGCTCACTAATGGCTGCTGCAAAAATCTTCTTTGTCGGCACTCCTTCGTTCAAGCTTGCACAAATATCTAAGTTCATACTGTTGATTTTTCTGAGCAGCATCGAGAGTCATTCTCTCAGGAGAATGAAGACATCTAGTCTGGGACCAGGATGTGGACCCAGTCCAGCATTGGGGGGACTCAACCCAATGTTGAGTAACCATTATGTTGAATGGTAGATATCTGGTCCTTGACCATGATATGGACTCAGCTTTGTCCTGGGTAGACTCAACTTAGTGTTGAGTGACCGTTCTGTTGAATGGTAGATATCTGGTTTGGAACCACGACGTGGACCAGTCTAGTATTGGTAGACTCGGCTTAGTTTTGAGTAGCCATTCTCTTGGAGAATGGAGGCACTTGGTCTGTTACCAGGAAGGCACTATAAGCCCTAGACTTGGTCTAGGCTTGTGGCCTTCTCCAAGGCTTAGCTTGGTTAAGATACCCTAATACCTGATCTTGGTGTCACATAGAGTGTGAGATAAAAGCATTAGTAACTCTCTTGGTTTATGATGATGTACTTTGAATGGAATGAAAAGACCACAGGGGCATTTGGAAAAAGGCTAAAAGCAAAAGTAAAAAATACATAAGAACTTTTGGACCACAGGTGAAAGTAAAAAATACATAAGGACTTTTGGTAAAAGTCAAAAATACGTAAAGGACCTTTTAGACTACAGAAAGGTATTAAGGTACAAGTGAAAATTAGAAAAGAATAAAATAATATTATTTTGTTCTTTCCTAATTTTGGTCCACTTACACATGACTCAAGGTTATAAAAGAAGATCGAGTCATTTCATTATTATACACACTTGCTCTCATAGGTACAACTGCTCCATGAGAAGATATCACAGGTTGAAGAAGGAAAGTTCATGATTATGCCCTAGCATGGATGAGTCTAGCTAGGGCATCATCATCCTCCACTGAAGACAAACCATAAGCTAGGGTTTCTTACCTTTTCAGGGTTTCCTAAAACCCTCATCTACAACACACCTCTTCTTGGCAGCCACATTCAACCACGAGCAGTCTCATTTCCAGATTCGGGTAGCTTCCTCTAGATCCAGGCAACCTCTCAGAATTTCGGGCAGCAGCGAATTGTTTTGGGCAGCCCTCTTCCTCTTCACGGGTTTCCCCTGTTTTTCTCCCTGGCCAGTATTTGTTGGGCTCGACCCTTCTACTTTTGCCTTCGGGCAGCTAGCAACAGCAGCTCGTAAAGGCTAGGGTCTGCTGCAGACACACGGGCAGTTAGCAGCAGCAGCCTGTAAAGGCTAGGGTCTGCTGCAGACACACGGGCAGTTAGCAGCAGCAGCCTGTAAAGGCTAGGGTCTGCTGCAGACCCACGGGCAGCCGTAGGGCATACCCAGGTGGGTGCTGCTACTACCCTGCACCCTTGGGTAGCCACAGGGAAAGCCCCTAAGGGCTATCGAGGCCTAACAGGCCCTTTGGGCAGCCTGTGGGAAAACCTGTGAGGGTCCTGTAGCAGCCCATAAGGCTGTCGGGCCACCACAGGCCCTCGGTCCAGCCATAAGGCCATAGGCCAGGGCTTCTAGCCCTTTCGGGTAGTAGCAGAACTGCCATCGGGCAGCTGGGCAGGAGGAACAGTTGACGAGAAGGTCAACACAAGCTATCGGGCAACAGATTTGAGCCACGGGCAGCCAGATTTGGATCACGGGCAGCAGAGAAGAACAACAGGCAGCGGACAAAAAAGAGAAGTACAGTTGGGCTGTACGGAACAGTCTAACAGGGAAGGTACATTGGGAAGATCTGGGCATTTGACAGGTTTACTGATCAGCCTGATTTTTTTGTTGGGTAGAAAGGAGAAAATAGGGCATTTAGCCCCTATTTGAAAAAGCCCTAATTGGGAAATTTTCTTGTATGTAATTGAAAAATTGATCTTATGGTTTTGTGGTTAACCCTATTGGGGTTTGAGGAATTTTTTGAAGAATATTTAGTCATCTCATTTACGAGATGAGTTACTGATGCTTTTTTGGGTTTTTTGTCCTTTAAAGGTTTCCCTAGTGAAAAACTCGTGTCCATTATGTTGATGTGATGAATGTTATTTTACTGCATTTGTCATTTGTTTAAAGTTAGTCTGCAAATTTTTTAAGTATTCATGCTAATGCTAAAATTCAACATGGTATCAGAGTTTAGCATGTGAAAACACAGTAAATGGACACTGCTGTTGTTTTCCTAGAACTTGGGATAAGGTTTGCAAACTCAACACTTGACTAAGTTGCAGAGATGGCTGTATATGTTTTTAGACTAGAAGAGAAGCTCCATGGTTCAACCAACTTCAACTCCTAGATGACTAGGTTAACAACCATTCTAGAAGAGAATGAATTGGATGAGATTGTTTTTAATGTCATTGAAGAGCCAACATCAAATGTTGGAAGGCTTGCTTACAAAAGGAAGCAAGGTAAGGCTAGAAGGATCATCTGTGATTCTGTTAAAGAGACAGTGATGCCCAACTTCACAGCTTTGAAGACTGCTAAAGAATGCTTTGATGCCTTGGCAAACCTATATGAGAAGAAGGATCTCATTCATAAGAGAGTCTTGAAGAAGATGCTACAAACTTTGAAGCTGAACAAGGATGAAAGTGTCGGTTCTTTCTTCACGAAGATTGCACAGGTAAGAGATCAACTTATTGCTATTGGTATTACTGTTGATGATGATGACCTTGTGCAAACAGTGGTTGATGGTCTCCCAAGCTCTTGGGAAACTCTCATGGCATCCGTCAGTTGTTGAGAGAATCAACCAACCTTTGAAAGGCTTTGGCATGATTGCATAGAAGAAGAAAGGGCCTCTGGCAAGGTAATCGAGGAAGACAACCTTGCACTTGCAGCAAAGACAAAGAAGTTTAAGAAGCCTTTTCCCTCAGCAAAAGAAGGAAAAGAAACCTCAGGGTAAGTTTTCTGACATGTCTAAAGTGGAATGTTATAGTTGCCACAAGTTTGGACATTTTACTAAAGACTGCAAGTAGAACAAGAAGAAACCCAAGAGAAGGTTTCAAGCATCTGCTGCAAAAGCAGAGGAAGAAGAAGATGAAGAATCAAAGAAGAAGAACCTAAAAGAGAGTACTACTTGGTTTCTGCTCTCTCGGGTTCCATCACTGATAATGCTACCTCTTGGTTGGTAGATAGTGGTGCCTCCAGGCACATGACAGGTAACTGTGAAGCTCTCACCAGTTACAGAAAGAAGAAGTTCACCACACGGGTGGAACTTGGAGATGACTCCACCGACAAGATTGAAGGAATTGGCTCAACCTCACTTCAACTTGACTCAGGTACGGTTCTTCATATTGATGATGTCTTATATGTTCTTGGTTTGAAGAAGAATCTTCTACCTGTTACTGAAGTTACTTGGATATTTATAGTATTCAAGCTTAAACCTATGCTAATATACAGTGTATTCCGTAATTAGTAAGGATCAAGCATATTGTGTACAGCTCATTGTGTAAGCTTAAGGAAGGGCAACAAGGAGGTGTCTAGAACATCTTAGCGTGCACCAAGGGAGTCCAAGCAATCGAGCCATACCTACTTTGGTTGTGAAGTTAACCTCTTTTACTTCACCATATGTGGCAAAAAGATTTTAACCCGGTAGAGTCATCGGCTAGAGGACAAGGGCTTCAGAGTCCTCTTCATGGACAAAAAAGTCCTTCTATGGGCAAAGGATGAAGACCTAAGCTCAGCAGTACAGATTGGGGTTCAAGAGGGAGGCCTTTACAGGGCTTTTGAGGATACCACTCATGTAGTTGATTCATGTGAGCTATGGCATAGAAGGTTTGGACACCTTCACTACACAACACTTCCAGGCTTACAAAAGATAGTCAGCAGAGATGTGGTCTTCCATGAGAAAGTTGTTTTTCGTCAAACGCAAGAGATTTCAAAGGAAGATGAAGTACCTCCAATTGAGTTTCCAGTTTCAGAAATTCAGAGGGAGGAAGAGGAATTTGAGGATCAAATTCCAGATGTTCCAGAGAACACTGAAAGTCCACCAAAAGAACTACTTGAAGTTCCTCTTTCCAAAAGGAGACCAGCTCGGTACCAAGAAATGGTACAAGAAGGAAAGAAACATAAAGCTCCTCCCGAGACTTTCAGAAAAAGCATAAGACCACAGAAGTTCTCAGGTCTTATGAGTCAGCTTGACAGTACAGAACCTCCATCATACGAAGGATCAATGAGTAAACAAGTATGGGTTGATGCCATGATTGAAGAGTACAGTTCAATCATGAAGAATGATGTGTGGGAAGTTGTTCCCAGACCAACAGGAAAGTCAATAGTGACAATTGCTCATGTTGTCAGGTATACTAGCTTTAGAACCATCATTTCACTTGCTGCATTATTTGGATGGAAGTTACTTCAGATAGATGTAAAGACAACCTTCCCCAATGGTAAGATTGAGGAGAAAGCTTATATTGAACAACCTGAAGGCTTTGTGAAGAAAGCCTTATATGCATCAAGAGTCTGGTATGCAAGGATGGATGGATTGCTCCATAACTTGGGGTATTCCAAAAGTACAACTAAGTCTAACTTGTACTTTGAGGTTGTTCATAATCATGTCTTAATACTTGATGACTTGTCCCTTTTGATAGAGCAGTGTAAGAGGGAGCTTACCTTTGAATTCGAGATGAAAGATCTTGGATTAGTGAATTACTTCCTTGGCTTAGAGGTCTAGAAAAAGCCAAGCAAGATCTTCCTGGCACGGGGAAAATATGCAATGGACATCTTGCAGAGATTTGGGATGCAGGAGTGCAAGTCTATGGGCATACCCTTGACTACCAACTTGACAAAGTTGGGTGACTCATCTACCAGTTCACAGAGTATAGACTCTACTCTGTATAGACAACTTTTTGAATCCTGGATGTATCTCGTGCATATGAGACCAAACATAGAGATTGCTCTGAGTCAATTCATGTCTAACACTTATGGGCTTAGGGTTACTTCCAGCAGTGGAGTAATGTTATCTGGATATGTTGATTTAGATTGGGCTGGCAGTGCAATAAACAAGAAAAGTACCTTTGATTATTGCTTCAGTATGAGATCTGCAATGATCTCTTGGGCCAGCAGGAAGCAGGATTCCATAGCTCAGAGTTCAACTGAGGCAGAGTATATTGTTGCAAGTGATGCCTTCAAGGAAGTAGTTTTGCTCAGAAAACTTATATCTGATCTGTTTGGAGGAAATCTTGACTCAACGTTCATCCACCGCGATAATCAGAGTTGCATAAAGCTTTCGGAAAACTCAGTGATTGAAATGAGCTATCATTTCATCAGAGACCTAGTGCATAGAGGTGCTCTGAAGTTGCAGTACATTTGTACGGGTGAACAGATTGCAGATATCTTGACCAAGCTTCTGTCAACATCAAAGTTCGTGTACTTTCGTGACAAGCTTAGTATGGCAGAGAATGCCTCTCTCGCTGAGAGGGAGTGTTGATTTTTCTGAGCAGCGTTGAGAGTCATTCTCTTAGGAGAATGAAGACATCTGGTCCAGGAACAGGATGTGGACCTAGTCCAACACTGGGGGGACTCAACCGAGTGTTGAGTAACCATTCTGTTGAATGCTAGATATCTGGTCCTTGACCATGATATGGACCCAGTTCTGTCCTGGGTAGACTCAACCTTGTGTTGAGTGACCATTCTGTTGAACGGTAGATATCTGGTCCTTGACCATGATATGGACCCAGTTTTGTCCTGGGTAGACTCAAACCAGTGTTGAGTGACCATTCTATTGAATGGTAGATATCTGGTCCTTGAGCATGATATGGACCCGGCTCTGTCCTGGGTAGACTCAACCCAGTGTTGAGTAACCATTCTGTTGAATAGTAGATATCTGGTCCTTGAACATGATATGGACCCAACTTTGTCCTGGGTAGACTCAACGCAGTGTTGAGTGACCATTTTGTTGAATGGTAGACATCTGGTCCGGAACCACGATGTGGACCAGTCTAGTACTGGTAGACTCAACTTAGTTCTAAGTAGCCATTCTCTTGAAGAATGGAGGCACCTGGTCTGTTACCAGGAAGGCATTATAAGCCCTAGACTTGGTCTAGGCATGTGTGACACTTTGACCCTTGATCAATGGGCTTGTGGTCTTCTCCAAGGCTTAGCTTGGTTAGGATACCCTAGTACCTGATCTTGGTGTCACACAGAGTGTGAGATAAAAGCATTAGTAACTCTCTTGGTTTATGATGATGTACTTTGAATGGAATTAAAAGACCACAGGTAATGACCACAGGGGCACTTGGAAAAAGGCTAAAAGCAAAAATAAAAAATACATAAGAACTTTTGGACCACAGGAAAAGGGACCACAGGTGAAATTCAAGAATACATAAGGCCTTTTGGTAAAAGTAAAAAACACATAAAGGACCTTTTAGACTACAAAAAGGTAAAAAGGTACAAGTGAAAATTAGAAAAGAATAAAATGATATAATTTTGGTCCACTTACAGGTGACTCAAGGTTATAAAAAAAGATCAAGTCATTTCATTATTACACACACACTTCCTCTCACGGGTACAGTTGCTCCATGAGAAGATCTCACAGGTTGAAGAAGGAAAGTTCATCATTATGCCCTAGCATGGATGAGTTTAGCTAGGACATCATCATCCTCCATTGAAGACAAACCCTAAGCTAGGTTTCTTACCTTTTCAGGGTCTCCCAAAACCCTCATCTTTAGCACACCTCTTCTTGGCAGCCACATTCATCCCCGGACAGTCTCATTTCCAAATCTGGGCAACTTCCTCCAGATCCAGGAAACCTCTCAGAATTTCGGGCAGCAACGAATTGTTTTGGGCAGGCCTCTTCCTCTTCACGAGCTGCCCTTGTTTTTCTCCCCGGGCAGCATTTGTTGGGCTCAGCCCTTCTACTTTTGCCTTTGGGCAACTAGCAGCAGCAGCCCGTAAGGGCTAGGGTCTGCTGCAGACCCACGTGCAGCCGTAGGGCATACTCAGGTGGGTGTTGTTGCTACCCTGCACCCTCAGTTAGCCACAGGGCAAGCCCAGTAGCCCGTAAGGGCTAGGGTCTGCTGCAAACCCATAGGCAGCCGTAGGGCATACCCGGGTGGGCGCTGTTGCTACCCTGCACCCTTGGGTAGCCACAAGGCAAGGCCGTAAGGGCTACCGAGGCCTAACAGGCCCTCCAGGGCCCAGGCAGCCTGTGGGCAAACCCGTGAGGGTCCTGTAGCATCCCATAGGGTTGTCGAGCCAGCCATAAGGCCATAGGACAAGGCTGCTAGCCCTTTCGGGCAGCAGCAGAACTGCCATCGGGCAGCTGGGAAGGAGGAACAGTTGACGGGCAGGTCAACATAGGCTGTCGGGCAGCAGATCTGGGCCACGGGCAGCCAAATCTGGATCACGGGCAACAAAGAAGAACAACGAGCAGCGGGTAGAAAAGAGAAGTATGGCTGGGCTATACGGAACAGTCTGACATGGCAGGTACATTAGGTAGCTCCGGGCATTTGGCAGGTTTACTGATCAGCCTTATTTTTTTGTTGGGCAGAAAGGAGAAAATAGGGAATCTAGCCCCTATTTGAAAAAGCCCTAATTGGGAAATTTTCTTGTATGTAATTGAAAAATTGATCTTCTGGTTTTGTGGTTAACCCTATTGGGGTTTGAGGATCTTTTTGAAGAATTTTTAGTCATCTCATTTACGAGATGAGTTACTAATGCTTTTTGGGGGGTTTTGTCCTTTAAAGGTTTCCCCAGTGAAAAACTCTTGTGTCCATTCTGTTGATGTGATGAATGTTATTTTACTGCACTTGTCATTTGTTTAAAGTTAGTCTGCAATTTTTTTAAGTATTCATGCTAATGCTAAAATTCAACGCATACACAACTCTAGGATGCATTCCATATAAAATTTGAAATGGGCTCATTCCATTACTTTATTCGACAAATCATTGTAAGCAAACTCAACTTGAGCTAACAGTCGATCCCACTGCTTAGGATTTTCACTTACCAAGCTTCTCAATATATTTCCTAAACTCATGTTTACCACTTCTGTCTGTCCATTAGACTGTGGGTGATAAGCTGAGTTGAAATTAAGTTTGGTTCTGAGTTTCTTCCACAAAGTCCTCCAAAAGTGTGCTGTGAATGTAGTATCTCTGTCCGAGATAATGCTTCTTGGAAAACCATGTAGTCTAACAACTTCAACAAAGAATAAGTTTGCAATGTGTGTGGCATCACTTGTTTTTATAACATGGAATGAAATGCACCGTCTTTGCAAATCTATCAACAACTATGAATATTGAATCATTACCTCGTTGAGTCTTTGGCAAACCCAGTACAAAGTCCATACTAACTAAACCCCAAGGTCTACTTGGCATTGGTAAAGGAGTGTATAAACCTGTATTTGGACTCCTTCCCTTGACATGTTGACAGATCCGACACCTACTCACAAATTTTTCGACATCTGATCTCATCTTTGGCCAAAAATAAAAAATGACTCAACAGTCCCAGTGTTTTATCAATTCCAAAACGCCCTGCCATTTCGCCATTATGCTTGTCTTGTATCAAATTTTCCCTCATTGAGTAGCTAGGAATACATAATTTATTGTTTTTAAACAACATTCCATCTTGCAACATATACTCATTCCAAGGACCTCGATCCCTATTCACCGGATTTCTGCATGCTTCAAAAGCATCCTGAAAGTCTGAATCAGCCTCATACAGGTCCTTCAAAAAGTCAAAACCCGAAACTTCATCTTGACTCTCATGCGTAATCAAACTTCTTTTACTTAGAGCATCAATTACTTTGTTTAACTGCCCATTGATGTGCTTCAATACGAAGGTGAAACCTTGTAAGAACTCCACCAACTAAGCATGCTTTTGGTTCAATTTGGGTTGCTGCATTATAAACTGTAACGCATGATTATCTGAGAATAATACAAACTCCTCGGGCATCAAATAATGTCCCCATTGTTTTAGAGCTTGTACGCCGACATAAAATTCCTTGTCATATGAGGAATATTTATGTCTTGACTCGTTTAACTTCTCGTTGAAATAAGCAACAAGTGTGTCCTCTTGACTTAGTACAACCCCAATGGTTGTCCCACTGGCATCACACTAAACTTGGAATGGTTGGTTAAAATCAGGTAGCTTAAGTATCGGTTGTTCAGTGATTTTTTTCTTCAATATCTGAAAATTCTTTTCAGCTTCTGCTATCCAATAGAATGGTTGTCTATATTTCTTAATGGTGTCAATAACTGATGCACAAATGCCACTAAAATTCCCGATAAACTTCCTGTAAAAGCTAGCCAAACCATGGAAACTTCTCAGCTCAAAAATACTCTTAGGTGAAGGCCAATTTAAAATGCTTCCACCTTCTCCGGGTCCATTTTCAATCCATTTTTAGAAATAATAAAACCCAAGTACACTAGATCAGTTTTCATAAAAGAATACTTTTTCATGTTTATCATTAACTTCTCTCATTGCAGCCTTTTTAGAACATGTCTTAGATGCCTTAAATGTTCTTCCTTTGTTTGACTGTAAATCAGAATATCATCCAAATAAACAGGAACGAACTTACCAATGTAATTTCTTAAAACCTCTTTCATTAATCTCATAAATGTACTGGGTGCATTGGACAATCCGAAAGGCATGACCAACCAGTCATAATCCGTCATTTGTCTTGAAAGTTGTTTTCCACTCATCCCCTTCTCTGATTCTGATTTGATGATGACCACTTTTCAAATCGATCTTTGAGAAACAAGTTTCCCCACTCAAACAATCCATCATGTCGTCCATCTGAGGCAGTTGAAACCTATATCTAATTTTAATCTTGTCGATTGCTCTGGAGTCCATGCACATTGTCCACTCTCCATCCTTCTCCAGGGTAAGTATTGTAGGCACTACACATGGACTCGAGCTTTCTTGGATAATCGCTTTGTCTAACAACCCTTGGACCTGCTTTATAATCTATCCATTCTCCTTGGCTGTCATCCCGATTTTGCATCCTTGTTTGGAAGGCTTGCTCTTGATATAAAGTCAATGTGATGACTTATACTTATTTTAGGTGGTAGTTCACTTGGAAGATCATCCACCACTATATCACTGTACTCATGCAACATTATTTACTTCAAAAGGAAAATCTACAATATTAGTTTTCATAAGCACAACTTTTGGTTTACAAATTACAACAAAACTTACCTCTTCTCCTTCGATTTGTTGCAAAAATTCCTTGCTACTTAGCAACAATGTTTTTGGGTTGTCTTGTTCATCTACACCTTCTTGCAAAGGCAAAAGAATATGCTTAGTCTTGTCCTTTTCGAACTTATAACAGTTGCTCCATCCATTGTGTATCACCTTCTGATAAAACTGCCATGGTCTACCCAAAAGGATATGGCAGACATCCATAGGCATGATATCACAAATCACTGTCTTTATAACTACCCACTTGGAATTCTACTTCACTTTACTCACTCACCAATATTTGATGGCCCTTGTGCAACCAACACCTTGTATGGCATTGGATGTTTGTCTTCTTTAAGCCCAACTTGTCCACCATCTTTGTGGAAACAAGTTCTCTGTACTTCCGCTATCAATGACCATTTTGCAACACTTCCCTTGGGATTTACAAACAATTCAAAATAAATGTTTTCTTTGGGGAGGTTCTACAACCTCCTTCTCTAGTTTCAAAGAATCTTATTCATCATTAAAGACTCTTCAGTCTCTGACATGTTTTTAGCTACAGGTGCTTGCTTGTTCTCTTGCTTTGCTCGAGTGACATAGGTACTTTTTTGCCCTATATTCTCGTTGCGCCGAGAGGTGCTCTACAACCCAGTATGAGGGAGGTCTTGTAACGTTTGTGGATGTAACGTTTTTCCATATTATGTTGGCCAAAAATAATATTGTTGAGTATGAGGGAGATGTTGTAATGTTTGTGGAGATCTTGTAACGTTTGTCTATATTATGTCAGCTATTAATATGATGGAGATCTTGTAAAGTTTGTGTAATTGTGTATGGCGAAGATCTTGTAACATTTCTCTAATCATAATTTGTAATGTTTGAAACAAAATAAAAATAAAATATAAAAATATTATGTCGGCTATTAATAAAATAAAAAGCCCTGTATTTTTATTCAATAGCTATATAAACAACATAAAAATTAATAAAATCCAGAATCTACTGCAAAGAGAAGAGAAAAGAAAAAAACAAAAAACAAACTAAACGACAAAGAGAAGAGGACTGTCGAGCTCATACTCTCCTCAATCAATTGCATTGAACATGCATATAAAACTAATTATAATGAAATTCTTGATTTGATTTCTGAACAGTCTTACACTATGAGGTAATAGTCACTTTATTTCATATGAACTGAGCAGCTTAATAATAATGATATACATCGTTGGATTTGAATTTGAAGTCACTTTATTTCATATGAACTGAGCAGCTTAATAATAATGAGATACATCTTCCACCATATTGGTATAAGCTCCTGGATAAACAAATACTAAAATTGGCTGCATTTGGATAGGAATGACAAGCGCTCCATATTGCACTGGAGATGCCGTGAACGAAGAATAGTCGATCGTGATTTCATTTTCATTAATGATCTCGCCATCTTTTCCATTTCCATTAATGATGTCGCCATCTTTTCCAATTTCCCCTTTCATTGAGTCGTTGATTACATCACGAGAGGGGATACTGTTGGTACAACCAACGTGGTTATTGGAAGAGCCAGGCGCTTGCAGACTGGGAAATGTAAAATCCTGGGAGAAGCTGTCACTGGTGTGAGTAGAATAGGAATCAATTCACAGCTGAGAACAAGAAATTAGCTGGTTGTTGGTGGGGTCTACATCAATTGCAAACTCATTCTTTTGGTCCTGTAGTTGCTTATGCTTTAAATCCGTAGTTGCTTATGCTTTAAATCCACTTCATCGGCACCCTGGAGACAAGAGTGACTGCAGATACCCTTTACCAGGTATGACGTCCAATGGCTTGGCGGAGTGAAACCCCGTATAAGCATCGTGAGCCTGCGCAGACACTGAATTTCTATTGTATGTCTCATCATATTGCAACGGGATACTAGATGTTGTGATGCTCTTGCCGTTGGCTTCGGTGGAGGAGGAGCAAGGAAGACCGCTGATCTTTTTCTTGATGTAAGAGTTCCAGTAATTCTTGATCTGGTTATCCGTGCGTCCAGGCAAATGGGAAGCAATTTGAGACCATTTGCGTCGTTGATGCCATTACCATTCATTTTGCCAAATCAATGGACAGAAAGATGGACTTTATGTGAACAATTATTAATTGAAAAATCAGAGAATAGAGGACAGCGTCAGAGGTGTAGAAATGTATAAAAGGAAAACCTGTTACCCAAAATAGAGTGTAGGTGTATGATCAATTCCTCTACTTGAAGTGAAATTGTGTTTAAGGTCAAGTCGTAAGTAGTTAATCCATGTCAATCTACAGCTTTTTCCGCTTCTCGGGAGACCTGTATGCAAATTCAAGGCCATATAATAATAATATGTATTCTCCAGTGTATTTAAAAATAGAAATTGCTTCATTGTTTATATTGTACAAAATGAATAAAGAGATAAAAAAAAAGTGAGCATGTTGTTACATTCTCATATATATGCGCAATTAAAACGAAAACACTCACTACAATTAAGTTAAACATTTCTAAATTAGCATTAAAGTGGTTAGTGAATGTAGATAAACACAAGCCTCCTTAGAAGAGCCTTAGAAATGGTTTTATTCTACAATGTTTAGAAGGGCCTTGCGAATGGTTTTAAGACCATGTGCAAGGCCTCTTAAACAACCTATGGTTTTAGGAAGATCTTACACATGGTTTTAAAATCATGTATGGGGAGATGTTGTAATGTTCGTTCCTAACAAGATAAAAATAAATAAAAAATATTATATGCTGGCCATAAATAATATTAAATATTAATAAATAAAAATATTATATGTGGACCATAAATAATATTAAATATTAATAATAAAAATATTATATGTTGACCTTAAATAAAAAGATGTGTCTTTTGGTTTGAATCAAATCAAAAGCTCCTTGAGTGTGCTAGGTTTGCATCTCCAGAGATTTGATCCCTCTCGACGCTTGATAGAGCCTAGGATTTGGGTCTATGTTGGTTTTTAAGACACAAAAGATCTATGACCCAGCTGATTACACTTGTAACATATGTAGGCAATCTTTTTGCCTCTTCCTCTAGCTCTACCTCTATGGTAGGGTCTTCCTCTACTTGAGTCATCTCCTTTTTCTGAATGCCCTTGCTGGTTTGAGCTTATTGCTTCACTTTTCTAAGTTGGAAACCTTCTCCTTCTAGCCGACTGTCCTCTTCCTCGAGCTGAACCTCAACCTCTGTTTGAGTTTTGCTTCCTCGTTATCTTCTCTTCTGCTCTTAAAGCACATTGATATGCTTCTTCCATCGTCTTAGGTGACAGCATGTTAATTTCGCCTTGAATGTCCATTCCCAATCCATTGATGTACCTTGTTATTTTCTTCAAGGAGTCTTCTACATATCCCACTCTCAAATTAACTTTGTAAAACTCCTTGGGGTACTCCCTTATTGTCAACAACTTTTGTCTCAAGTTTTGCACATGCCTTTAAAGAGCTAATTGATAGTCTTTTGGTAGAAATTTGGCTTTCATCTTGGCTGCCATCTTGTCCCAACTTTTAATCATGGGCTTGTTCTTTTTCCTCCTTAGAGCTTGCACACTATCCCACCATAGGGATGCATGTCCTTTCAGCCTTGTTACAACAAATTTGACCTTCTTCTTCTCTTCAACTTCATACTCGGTATTTATCTAGGTCATTGATCTAGTCTAATAAATTTTTTGCTTCCAAACTCCCATCGTAGACTAGTAATTCAAGTTTAGGTTTTGAACTTGCCCCCAATATTGACCTTAAGAACCTAAGTTCTGCAGGTTCTTGAGCTATTTCTTTTGCCTCTATTAGGGCTCCCTCTTTCGGTTCACTCACATCTCCGACTGCAAAGTCTCATTGCCTACCAATCTCCACAACTTCTAACCTGGCGTGCATTCTTCTCATTTCTACCCTGAGTTCTCCATTGGTTGCATGTCGACCTCGACCTCTTCGACCTCATACTCCACCAACTCGAAGAGCCATCCCTTTGAGTTCATTGTATAGAGTTCCTACAAATCTTTAATGGAAAACTCCAATTTAAACAACAACAAAAAACAATCATGCTCGGATACCAAGATTGGTGCAGGCCTCTAGAGGACACACAAAACCCAACTTTAAAATGTTATTTCAGTTCCTAGTGTGATAGACAACGATTCCTTCTTTTGTCAAGCATAAGCTAACAATCTGTTTTAAAATAAAAGTAAATAAATAGAATTTACAGGCATTCGCCAAGCCTGTAATATGGAACAAAGTTACTATGTTCTGGATTTTCTTGCTTACAATTCTTCCAAAATCTCTTTTAGTCTCTTCCTAGGAACGCTGAACAATATTTATGCAACCTGACCATGGGTGAATGGAGTCTCGGTCTCTTCCTTTTGCGGAAGCAAACAATCAATAATATCAAACAACAATTTCCTAAAACGGGTAGTTTGTTCAAACAAGAAAAACATTACCAAATTTCCAATTATTTACTCTTTAAATCAGGGTTGATGGCATGCATTCAAAGGCAAAGGATTTTATGTTTTCGGCCAAGAACAAGACTGCAACTTTGTTCAATACTCAAATGACTTTGCTCAATATTCATATGTAAGATAAATAAACCATTGATGTAGTTGGCTCACACAAACACAACATATTTTTATTATTTTAATGCCAAATCATAATTTAGAAAGTTCCAACGGTTCCTATTTACACAATTTCAACAACTAGAGACCACAAGAGAGAAATCATTGAACATTTGCATTTTCACCAGAAATCTTCTCTGTGATTTTAACTTTTCCAGACTCTATTCAACTAACTAAAAAATGAGAAGTTTTCACAGACAAAATATAGAGAATCTCCTCTCCTCGAATGAGGAATTACAAGATATAAATTTAGCACACTCCCTAAATTATCTCAACATTAAAACTAACTGACACTTAACCTACCAACTAAAATTTAAAATAATCTTAATCTATTTCTAAACAGCTGGAAATTAAAATTTTAATTAAACACTTTAGCTTTGGTCCTTTGACAACTCCATGCACCATGTGACCATGTTGTTGCATTGCTTAAACTTAACTTGATGCCCCTGCATCAAACCATGTGTCATAGCCATGGGAAACAAGCGACCCTACAAGGGAGGCAACTTCTGAGATGATTGAACTTGTCATGAAGGCAAAATAGACACTCAAAGCCCAAAAACTGACATCTCTCTCCTTTAGGGGGATCTACAAGAGGAGCAGAATAAAATGCAAACAACAATGTGCTAGACAAATGATTCCATCACACCTTCAATAGATGGCATCATGGAAATTGTACAAATGTAAAACAACAATATGTCCATCAAGGGATGCAATAGCGTGCTAATTGAATGTTGCAAAAGCATGTACATTTCCATTCAGTTAATAATGTTGCAAGAGATGAATTTTAAAGTTGGGCTTGGTCCCTATCACAAAGATTTTCAACTTGGAAAACTATCGTTCTTTTATTGTTTTGGCTATGTAAAGATAAGATACCAAGGTATATATTGATATAAGAGAAATGATAATCCAATTCCAAAAAAAGGGTGCAATTATGAAGCATAAAAAACATAAGAATGCATTAATTAAAGCTAACCTATAAAAAATTGTAGGTTGTCCTTCGTATGGGATATGTTAACTTGCTTACTTTTAAAGTTAATCAATTTCACATTATACTTCAGCTAACTTGGCCAAAAGTACAAATAGACTTGTATCTATAATAACAAGGAATGTTGTGATTTTTCTCGTGTTTTCATTATTACGAGTGAAAATTAACCTTAGATTTGTGATTGCCAGCTTGAACTAATATTAGCGATTGATATTCGTATACTTTCACATTTGGATATTAATCTTTAGCATGGGTTAGTGTCTTCCATCTCCATTTGCTATTCTTATCTTTGTTTAATATTCTTCACATTCAAGCATTATTCTTCCTTTGGGTTCTATTTTCACCTTCAGATGTTATATCTTCATCAAATTTAACTGTGATGATGAATATGCTATGGAAGTTAAACCACATATTATTGAGCTATGACCATGTGTTTTGATTTCATGGTTGGCCACAATGAACATACCATGTGTTTCAGCCATGAGAGTATGGGATACACATACTAATCCCCTCACTCAACAAAGGCATCTAGGATGGACCCAACAAAGGTATCCTTAAAAGGCATCCTAGAAGCATCTACTAAGGTGTGTTTCATGCTTTGCAAACATACATGTCTAAATGAAGTTTTGATTGGACTTGCCAAGGAGATTGATTTGTAACATGTAGTAAGCCATCAATATGTGATATATTTGTAATGTACAAGGAAGTAAAATTCCTCTTGTTACTAATCCTATTCTAAGTGTAATATTTTCCGTGAGGCATTTGATCAAAATATGTCTCTCTAATATCCATATATTGAAAGTGAGGGATAAGTTATTCATTACATAGGCATAGATGATCGTGATAGATTAAAAACCAATGTACTCAATACTTATGTTCCCTTCATGTTTGTGTTTTTTTCTTTCCACTAGCTTGAAGTATGTAAGGGATCAACTAGATATGAAGAATATGGTCAATCGCTTGTTGGTTGAGTGGTAGATTGGGGTCTCTTGCCATGAAGAGACCTGATTTCAAATTTTGTGGACACATCTAGCTTGTTGATATGAACATCGAAAATCAAAGAGGTCACTAACATTGCACCTAGTGGTGAACAATGCCTTTATTCTTATAAAAAAATTAAGGTTATTAAAAGTATGTTGTGGGAGCAAATACAAGTACTAGTCAAATGACAGTGTGGTAATATCTCAAAATTCTATGATTAGAAATGTGCTAGTATGGTAAAATTTCAAATTTTAGGACTATAAATTTAAGGAAAGGAATCTCCCTCGTTGGTTTCATTCAAAGGATTTTAGGACCACGTGACCATGTTTTGGTTGATTTAATTCAAGTAACCATAGCATAATTTTAGAAGGGTCCAATAATTGAAAACTACCAATAATAATCTTTTGATCGTTTACAATTGATATGATTTAAGCGTGGTGATTTCAACTCTTCTTTTCTGACATTCAAAAACATACACTTATTCCATGATTTTGACTTATAATTCAATTTATAACTGCTTCTAATATTTAAAATGCTGATAATCACCCTATATACATCTTGCAATTTTGTATTGGTAGATTGATTAATTTGGACATTTTTACCCCATAAAACTTAATGTTGAATGCCTAAATGTACATTTGATATAGTGATACCATATGAATCTATCCCATTTTCAAAACACTAAATCATTGCTTGATTCTACATTCTCATATATTGTTAATGTGAATTTATCTCATTTCCATGAAATTCAATCATCCACATTAAATCCTTTAATATAAGGATACAAACTTGATAATGTTTGGCATGCAAGTTTACAATAAAAGTAGTATGAAGTTCATGTCTTTGTTGAAGCATACATGTTTTTTAATAACAAAATGCAATGAAACAATCACTTATTTAAGTTAATATTAAACAACCATTAGGTGTATTAAGAGTGAAATATGGATCAATCTCTTTGCAATGCATACATCAGATCGATCAGATTGTAGATGTTTACATTCTAGGATCGAACCTCGAGGACCATGGCTTCAAATCTAGAATAGCATTTGTCTAAATCCATTTATGCTCTCCAAACCTAACTACTCCTTCACTATTTTAAAATAGAAAAGAAAGATAGCCTATGTGAAGTATATAAAAATCAAGGGTGTATCCTAAAATAGGTAGCCACTTCTTACTCATCCACAATCAGAGACTTTGTTCAAGGAGTGCAAAACCACAAAACTTACCAACCAATGTAGATTCTAGAAATCCAAATATTTGTGACATTAATACATCTTCACCTTGTACCATTTTCACTCTATCAAGCCTTTACTCAACACATTTTTTGGGTTGCTTTCACTCAAAAGTGCCTTCTCCATTGGCTCACTAATTTCCTTGGAAGCCTTCTCCACATAGCACTAAACCTTCTCATCACACGAGGGGTCTTTGTTAGGGATTATTATTAGAATTTGAATGCCATATGATCGTCAAGCATAGAGTTTTGATTATGTTGCGGCAATTGAATGGAGGATGAACATACAAACTAAGCAAAACAAACCACACAGGAAATAGACAAGTATTGCTCAAGAATTTACAATATATTCATCATAATAATATTCAGTGTACAATGGATTACAAATAGGTAGAATTCGAATGCATGAGGAATGAATTTGAATTCTCCAAGTGGATAAGACTGTATCTAACTGAATCTCTAACTCAAGGTCTCCCAATCAATATCGGAGTCCAACAAATCAACTCTTCGATGACCAATAACTCCAACAGATAGTAATAACTAGTTAACTCAGTGCAACTGAGTGTGGTAGGTGAACAAAAGCGGTCCTCCACATGCATGTATGCGTTATCCATGCAAAGCATGCGCTAGCTAACTAATAGTGAGTCATCTGAAGGTAACTGAAGGCTAAATGTGGCTAACTAGTGCTAACTCCAACTAACTGAAGTAGGTTGGTGCCGGGACTCCCAGTGGCTCCTAAAATGTAGGGATTGGTCTAGGAGGTGCCCCCACTGATGCATACACATGCAATAAGTGGTAGTTAACCTCTAGTATTGTCCCCCACACTTCAATGACTGGTACATGTGGCCCCATTGGGCCACGTGGACTCATAATTAATCTAATAGACATTTGACCAAGGGAGGATTAATAATCCTAACACCCCCCTCAATCCTAACTTGGACAACTGTGGGTCCTGGTAACAAGACCATAGGTCACCCAAATACAATCTAGAAGATAATAATAAAAATTGTTGCTTAGTACAACTAAGAAAACAGGAGAAAACCTCATGGGAACACCCCCCCCCCATAAAAAATAAGCAGGAAAATAGCAATCTGCAAGCTATTTTTTGGAGATAGAAGCTTCCTCCTTAGAAAAATAACTTGAGAAAAAAACACTGCTGCAAAAATTGCAGCTCTATGCAGCAACATGGTCCATCAGTGGACCTCTCAATGTACTTCTGAACTGATGACTCTATTTGGTTCTACTGGGTGGTGAAGGTAGGGAATGATCAAATCTCTGCTTATGTGGGCCATGTCGCTGATCATTCGCCATCATCAAGTAGCACTGACCTGGAACTTTGTTGCACCATTATGTGAGAGATAGTGCAACATGCTCATTCTAATACTGGGACCTAGTTCTTCTTTTGTCTTCTGGAACTCCAGCACCACTTTCAGTTGCATCAAGAAGCTTTTGAGCCCATCTGGGTTTAGGCTTTTGAATTGGAATGGGTATTGGATCTGGATCTAGAATCTCTTGAGATTCAGTCTCAATAACAGGGTCATGTTGTATGTGATCTTCTTCATCTGAATCTGAAACCTGTAGCACATCATCATCATCAAAAATAGGAGGAGAAATGGTTATACCTTCATGTGCTGCTGGAGGAGTATCATGCAGTTGATCTTCTTCGAACTGGACACTTGTTTCAATGAAGCATCTTTTGGTAGCAACCTACATTAGTTTGTAAGCTTTTGCATCATCTGCATATCCCAATAGAATGCATTCACTACTTTGGGCTTGGAAGGCCTTTCTCTTGTCAAGTGGTATCTTGGCCCAAGCTTTGGAACCAAAAACTCTCAGATGAGAGACATTGGGCTTATACCCATGCAGTGTTTTGAATGGAGTCACCCCAACCACTGACTTGTGGGGCACCCTATTCTGCAAATACAAAGCACAGTTTACTGCTTCAGCCCAAAGAGAAGGAGGTAGATGCTTGCCATGGAGAAGGCATGTTGCCATCTCTTTCAGTGATCTGTTCTTCCTCTCAGCCACACCATTTTGATGTGGTGAGTATGGAACTGAGTATTCCATTCGAATCCCCTCTGATTCACAGAAATTATGGAAATCTCTTTTGACATATTCTCCTCCTCCATCGGATCTTATTGACTTGATCTTCTTATTGAAGTTGTTCTCAACCATAGCTTTAAAACTTTTAAAAGTCTCAAAAACTTCTGATTTTAGCTTCATGAAGTAGATCCAACAGTACCTAGAGAAATCATCAATAAAGGTAAAAAATACCTGCAACCATTAATTGAATTTGTGGGCATAGGTCCAGCTACATCACTGTGTATCAAATCAAGTGTAGAAATAGCTCTATGAGCCTTCCCAACATCATACATCTTTTCTGGATGCTTACCTACCAAGCACCTTCGAATCAGTTGCCTTGGGATCCTTCTTCTTTGATTTCCCCTTTTCTTGTGCTTTGGAGGAGTCATTAACCAATAGAACTTGATCTTTGGAAGTTTGGATGACTCCCATTCGAATCAATTTGTCTTGTTCTTTGATTAAGGACTCAGAGAATGAATCTAGAGAAGGTAGTTTCCAATCAGGGAAGCGTTCCGCATGGAATGAAACATAGAGACATAGATAGAGTACCGTAGGACCTAGTTTGTTGAGTATTGAAAGGACATTTTCCTCATCCTTCCGCTCTATCCCACAGTGTCTTCATTGTAGCACTAGAGACTTGAATTTGGAGAAGAATTGCTCAATGGTCTCGAAACTGCTGGGATGTAAAGATACCAACTCATTCTCCAGAATGTGTCCCCAAAGCTCATCTTGTTTTTTAAACAATCTATCAAGCTTCTCCTAGGCTTCTCTGGGAATCCTCAATCCTTCTAGATGGAAGAGGAGATCTCTGGAAATATAAGTACATAAGTACCCGAATGCTTCATCACAACGGTTTAGGAACTTGTTCTGCTCTACCGGCTGATGAGGTTCAACCTCCCATCCATGTATAATCCTGTGGTAGCCATGCTTGCGCAAGGCCAAGTGCATATCAATCCTCTAATCAAGGTAATTGGAAGTTGTGAGGATCCGTGGCTTAGGAGTTTGAGAACTCATAATTGCTCCAGCATGGAGACAACAAATACTTCTTTCAAGCTACGTAGCACCTGTCAATTTCACTACAAATAACAATAAAACATAAGAACTGTTAGAATCATGCTTTTCCTCCATACATGAACATGTTTTCAGAGTCCATCACGCCCTCTCCGCTGCTTTGAATGAATCCAGAGCTAGCAAATTTTCATAGGGGACTTCTGTGGAAACCCAATTGCTTCTGATGTTCGATGAGGAGAAACAAGCATGAAACCTGCCTGAGAAGGCTCTGATGCCATATGATCTTCAAGTAGAGAGTTCCGATTATGTTGCAACAATTGAATGGAGGATGAACATACAAACTAAGCAAAACAAACCACACAGGAAACAGACAAGTATTGCTCAGGAATTTACAGTATATTCATCATAATAATATCGAGTGTACAATAGATTACAAATAGGTAGAATTCGAATGCATGAGGAATGAATTCGAATTCTCCAAGTGGATAAGACTGTATCTAACTGAATCTCTAACTCAAGGTCTCCTAATCAATATCGGAGTCCAACAAATCAACTCTCGGATGACCAATAACTCCAACAGATAGTAACAACTAGTTAACTTAGTGCAACTGAGTGTGATAGGTGAACAAAAGCGCTCCTCCACATGCATGCATGCATTATCCATGCAAAGCGTGTGCTAGCTAACTAATAGTGAGTCATCGGAAGGTAATTGAAGGCTAATTGTGGCTAACTAGTGCTAACTCCAACTAACTGAAGTAGCTTGGTGTCGGGACTACCAGTGGCTCCTAAAATGTAGGGATTGGTCTAGGAGGTGCCCCCACTGATGCATGCACATGCAGTAAGTGGCAATTAACCTCTAGCATTGTCCCACACACTCCAATGACTGGTACATGTGGCCCCATTGGGCCATGTGGACCCAATTGCACTAGTGGACTCATTTAATTAATTTAAGGTTCCAAAGTTAGGCAATAATTAATCTAATAGACATTTGACCAAGGGAGGATTAATAATCATAACAATTATGTCCTATTAGATTTTAAGATAACAATATAATTTTAATCTTATTTGCAGTGTAATATAAATAAGATCACTGAAAGAATAACCAAAGCACAGAAACAAAAGACAAAGATTTATCCTGAGAAACCACAAGGGAGAAAACCCAACAACCTTCTTATAGAGATATCGATTCAAGATAAAAAGTACATGAGCATGTAACCATATACAGTAGCAATCACATAGAGCTGGAAATAGACCCAAAAACGAAAGAGTAAACTCCTCCGAAGATAGCAAACCCCATAAATTAGTCTTATACTAGCTTGAGTGAACTTCTTGTTGGAGCGAACTTGCTTAGGGTGAGAATGAGGAAGGCGTCCTTTTATTTATATTTTTTCATGTTTGACATTTCACTTTGTAGTGGGGTCAATTTGTCTTTCTTATTTGGGTTGACTTCTCTTCTATGTCATCATAATTATTATTTTATGTTTTCTTCTAGGGTCGACTTGGTGTGAGGATGCCTCACGCAGCTACAACACCAACACTCCCTCTTAGCCAAGGAGGAAACATCATACTAGAACACATATGGATATCATTTGAGCATCAAGACTGTCTTGAACATCTCTATATCATAAGGAAGGTCTTTTGACACAACTCAGTCCATCGATAAGTGTCTACAACTCAACCCAGTCCATTGGGGAGTCAACATGCACCAACTCAATCCAGTCCATCAGGGAGTCTACATGTAACAACTCAACTCAATTCATCGAGAAGTCAACAACTCAGCCCAGTTCATCGAGTAGTCAACATGCACCATCTTAACCCTGTCCATTGGGGAGCTTACATGTAACAACTCATCTTGGTCCATTGAGGAGTCAACATGCACCAACTCAACCTAGTCCATCGGGGAGCCTACATGTAACAACTCAACTAACTCCATCGAGGAGTCAACAAATCAACCCAATCCATCAGGGAGTCAACATGCACCAGCTAAACCTAGTCCATCGAGGATTGTAATACCCCGGTTTTGACCCCATTTGCATTTAAAGATGCCTGATGTATATTTTGTAATTAATCGAGGTGTGGAGCTAAAGGCAAAAACCCCACCACCGATTTGGTTGTGTATGTTTCGGCAATTGGGTTTGTTTTCGATGGTATATCGTGCTATCCGGCACATTAGAGTTTGGCATCATGTAAATATGCACATCAATTAAAATAAACCTACAGCCAGCTACGACGGTGCAACGTTAAAATGAAAAGGGCATGATTCCTAAGGTTAAGGGGGGGATTGCTAAACCTGGACCCCATGGGGAAAAGCCATGTGTCAAACCTTAAACCCTTGTTTTAGTTGAGGCAGTTAATGTTGGGTACGGGTGGGTGGCAAGCTTGCCCCCACGTGCCTCCACAGCTGGTTTAGTCACGCACGAGCTGGGAGTGGTCTCCTCACGCACCGATTGGGATGCCAACCGTTTTTGTTCTGTCCACTCTCCCCATCGCTGGCCGTTCATTTTCCTCACGCTGAGCTGAGTTGAAAGGATCCGCGATCCATGGATTGGGGGTTCGATTCTCCTTCTCTCACCAATTGTTGGTCTGAGTATGCAGTTTTCCCTTCTGTTCATGCAGAGAGAGATTGTTCCCTTTTTTCTGCTTGCGCTCCTGTTCGGACTGTGTAATGTCCCGGGTGTTCATCATTGAACCATGGTTGTTGTCTTCCCCTGATCGATGGTTGCTGTGAATACATACATTGTGTTGGCTGCGTTGTTCCCTCTCGTATAGATTGGGAGTCTGTTTCTTCCCCATTATGGTCTGTGTAAGTTTTCCAGCAGTTTGCATGGTTGTTCATTGGCTATGGCCTTTTCCATGTTTGAGCTGTTGTAGGCTATTGATTGAATCGTTTTGGCCATGATAGGGCCAAGAATGATTTAGGTGTTGGTTTCCCCTGCCCAAGCTGTGAATTGCTTGTTTGACTGCGGGAATGCAGTGGTTGGTCTTCGGACTGTGTGGAGTGGGATTGAAAGTTGGGTATGCTTGAGAAACCTGGGTTTGGGGAGCCACACAGACAGAGTTAGATGGTTGGATTTCTTCTCCACAACCCCGGAAGAGCACTGGCAAGGGAAGTGAGGGCTTGAGGGACTGTGAAGCAGAGAAGGGACTGATTCTTGGTGTCAGGTGTGTGTGGGTGTCTTAGAGGTTAGGATAGCTCTGGTGTAGGCGTCCTTAGCTCTTCCATGAGCTCACCAGCTTAGCATTTAGCTTCTCCCAGCTCCTTGATAGCCTGATAAGCCCTGCTGCGTGGGATTGGCTGATTTGTGTACCTTGGCTATGTGTAAGCCTACTTAGTCCCTTATTCCTTGGGGAATCATGCCCAGCTCGGGGGTGGCAATGTTGCTGAGAGATTCATGAGCATGCTGGCCTATGGTTGGGTGGAACGTTGCAGCGACGTAGCTGGTTGCAGGACAAGTTCTTTATGAGATAAGTATCCTTGTCTATTTCATCTTTGCAATTATATTCAATGGCTAATGAACTATGATGAACATGTTGAATGTCTGAATGTATGTTTGCTTCCGCTGTGAATGTGAATGACTAAGCATCTTAGCATGTTTTACGTTTTAAGAATTTCATTTCAGCATTTTATGTATGTTCATGTTCATGGGGCTAGATGCTCGGATGTTTGATGGTTAAGTAGCATCCTCTTCGCCTGTCGGAGGGTCGGGGACGTTACAGTATGGTATCAGAGCTCACGTTACAGCATGGGCCTAAATGGGCCATGAAAGATCAGATAGCAGAGGCAGGTTTCCTACTGCCCAGAAGAAATCAGGAAAAATGGGTGAAGACAAGAAAATTTCACAAAAATTTCTAAGTGCCAGAATGTCAGCTCATCGGAAAACTTAGTGACAAGTTCTTCCGATGCAGCGGAGTACTTAGTGGGAAGGCCACCTGACAGATAGTTGATCCGACGGCCGATGCGGCGGGAGACAAAGGAGGAAAATTGGAAAAAATTTCTAAGTGTTTTGGCCGTCGGGACATCGAAAAACTTAGATAGATGGATCATCGATTCTTCGCTGGTTGAGCGCCGCTGTTGCGGATGGCTAGACCACTATCCTTCCTACGGATAGAGCCTCCAACCGCCGATGGCGCAGAATTTTCAAAAATTTTCTAAGTGTTGACTTCATCGGCCATCGGAGCATGTTAGTTGTGCGGATCGCCAATGAAAATCAGAAGGAATTAGATGATCTTGCTCCACCATTACGGATAGCTAGAGGACTACCCTTCCGACGGATAGAGCCTGCGACCATCGACACCGCAGAGGAAGACGTTCTAAAAGACGACGCAGTAAAGAAAGTTCAAAAATTTTCTCTTAGGCCCGAAATCATCGGCCATCGGAAGACGATAGTGGTTCGTGCTCCCACCGTTGCGGAAGCCTAGAGCACTAGTCTTCCGACGGGAAAAGTTCCGACTGTCGATGTCGATCAGGTTATGCTTCAGGTCGCCGATCGGGAATCATTAGAGTATTGGGCTGCCGATCGAAAAAAGATCAAAGATGATGAGCCACCGTTACGGCTGCTGAGTGAACTATTCTGCTGATGCATTAGTCTTCCACTCGCCGATGCCGAGGTGTTAGTGAATTATGGTTCCGATAACTACAGTGGCAACAAGAAGTTGATGTGATCAGCGAAGGATAGGGGAGAATAAGAGACAGTTGAGCCGATGAAGTGGTGAAAAAGAAGACTAAAGAGAAAAATTTTAAAAATGTTTCTAAGTTGTAGAATCATCGGCCATCGGCGATGGTTAGTTGATCACATCGCCGATGATTAGGTGATTCAGTTGCCTATGAGCTACGTCGAATAAAGTTAGTTGATCGAACGTCTGCCGTTGTGGCTGATTAGTAGACTATTCTGTCGATGGACATTGTTCCGACCACCGATAGACCCGTGGCTGTGGAAGGCATAGAAAGATCGTGGGCCGTCGTTGCATCCATATAAAGAACTAATCACCCGATGTTCTCCGAGTGTCGATGCCGCAAAAGCCTAGTCACTCCGACCGCCGACAGAGTCATGAGCTGTAGAAGATATAGTTCAATTGTGGGCCGCCGTTGCGAAAGCTAAAGGGACTAATCGTTCGATGCATAGGGCACCTGGCCGCCGACGCAACAGGTTAGTCTATGCCATCGTCCATGAAGTTTGGAGCAATAGACGATTACGAACCCGATACTACGGACGAAAATAGACCAAGGAATCGCCGATGAAACTTGGAACAGTAGACGAGCAACTCGCCGATACAGCGGAAGAAATTAGAGGTTTCAGCCGCCTAATACGCCGGAAGATTAGTAAGGAGAGGACCCGATGAACAGTCGATTTTCTCGTTGATGAAAATCAGAAGTCTAGTTGTTTTTCCCACCGAAACGCCGGAGCAAAATAAAGGATCAGACTGCCGATGAGCTAGGCATTTTGACCACCGAAGCATCGGAAACTTAGTTGGGAAGGGACCTGATAAGGAGAAAGAAAATTGGGTTTTCAAGTGGAATTTTTAGTAGTTCTAGCTAGTGATCCAGTGGGATTTGCAGTGAATTTCTCATTGGGGTTCTCAGCAGTTTCAGGACTGAAAAAGGAAGAAAAACCTAGGTGGTTGGAGTTCGCATTTCAAACCCAACATTCAATGCTATGTTCTGCCATCATTTTTGAAATGATGTGGTTTTCACACCCGGGGTCAGAATGAAGCATATGGATATGCAGGAGCAACAAAGTGCTAAGTGATTGCTTGAAAGAGAAAGGTGCTGCTGTCAAATGGACACATCTGGGAAATTGCATGCCTAGAGGTAGCAAGACCATGCAGTCAAATCAGCTAAGAGAAGTAAAAAGGGAAGTTTCCTTAAAACCCTATCTTGATGATTATAACTACATTTTATAAGTTGTATACATGAAATGTCTAAGGATATGCCTGCATGCATAGGATATTACATGCTAGTAAAAATAGTGAGGATTATACGTTTATAATGAACCACTAATGATGATTATTGCATTGATGTTGACATTTGTGGAAAAACCAATGACAACATGGACATGGCTGAATATGTTGCTGATGCTGACGAATGTGACTAGCAACCCTATGGAGAAAGGGATAAGGCAACAAGTCCAGAATCAAAAGTTGGCGAGCAAATTCTGCAATCTCCTGCAAAGGACCAACCAAACTGGTATTTTCAAGGGTGTAAGTAGGACCCATGAAGGTAAGAGTTTAATTATGACAATTACCTGGAGTGGTAAAGGTAAGAGATATCATACCATGTGGATATTTGAATGTTATACTACCTTCATATAGAAATATGTTGTGCCTGTATTATGTTGCTATGAGCTTAGTAGCCCGAAGAAAGTAAGCACCGATGATCTTGATTATAGTAATGCATCCTATAGGTAGTAGTCATGGTTAGGCCATGCATGGTATGTTTGAATGCATAGTATTCCTGAATCAATGCAAGGTAGCATTGAGTGGATATGCATTAAAATATTTTATAAATCTTGTAGTTATGCATTGAATGGATGCATATGAAGGGTGTGAGTAAATGATTACCTAAGTATGGGTGTAAATGTTGTGATGCATTGCATGAATGCATTAAGATAGCGCATGTGATATTATGAATAACTAATGGCTGAAATGATGAATTGATGACAATTCTGGAACCATTTCAAGAGCTGTTATGAATGCAAGATAGTAAGTGCATGAAGAAGGTAGTCATGATCGACTGGCTACTGGAAATGCTCTATGGAAGGGCAAGGTGGTACAAATGATACGCTTGTGAAGTAAGGAGTATCTAAATGTTTCATTTAAATTACATGAATGATGTGATTGTACCCTGTAATCTAAAGTATGATAATGATTGCGTGAAGTAAATGAGTTTTGGTAATATTGATGCGATTAACAGCTGGAAGTATTGGAATTTTATAAATTCTGAAAATGCTTTAGTGATTGTTGCAGCAATGAAAAGGTTATATGCATCAAGACTTACCAAGTGTTTGGCTTATTGAAGTTCAGGTTTCAGGTAGATTATTTGGAGCATGGCAATGAGAGTAAGACCGTGACAAATGCCGGAATCTACCATGTGAAAGACCCAAACCTCATGAGAAGAGTCTCATGGCCGTGAAACTAGTTTGTATGCATAATGAGTTGTCAAATTTGAATTTGTAAATTTCGGGTTTGAGAAATTGCTGACAACTACTAATCACTATTGGCTTGCATAGAATTGTGTCAGGAGGGCGCAATGAAAGTGGGTGTTCATGTTATGAAGCATAGAGTTATAATGGGCATAGTGGTGTTGCTTACAAGAGACCCACAAATGAGGATCATCTCATTGCCAAGCAAATCAATTTCTGTAGTAAACAGAGTTGCAAATTCTCATTGAATTTAATTAATAATGTTATTGCTTAGTTATGGAACAATCAAATTTGGATTGTATTATCAGATAATGACTGATTGTTTGGCTATTTGATGAATGTGCTAGGGGTACACACTGCAGGAAGATCATGTGTGCTGGCCTGCAAGAGCCAAACTTCATGGAAAGGTTTTCCCTTATCTTGGAATGGGTTTCAGGTGAAACTCCATTGGACATTTTGGAAATGTCTCATTTGCACTACATGTTTGGTAAGCAACATGAGTGAGATGGTATATATTATGTCAGTAAGACATGTGTGGATACGACATGAAAAGAGGAGTTGGGATGGAAAACTGAGGGACTGTCAACTCAGAGAAGGGAGCCCCCATTCCTCCTTAATGAAGGAAAACTGCTTCGGCAAATGGATAAGTGTTCTGTGAGCCTAGCTAAGAATTGTTAAATTCAATATGCAGAGCATGTTTTGATTTTGATTATGTTATGGCAGATTGCTTGAGTATGCATAGGGCCTACATGGCACACATCGGAAAAAGGGTGCACACTTTCCCGATGTCGGATCATGGAAGGGTTTTTCAATATTGATTACACCCTAGGGAGTGGACGCACTCTTGGTGTCTCAATAATTGATAGCGAAGGGTTTGAAATATGGTTACAATTTTAGAGCAATAACGCTAACGGATATGCTTATATTGCTTGTGCTGTTAGGATCAACAAATGTAGTTTGGTATTGTACACTAAATGGACAATGGCTTGAACTCATCCTACCTTCTACAGAGAAGGAGACATTCCTAGGGGACTGTCAACTCAGAGAAGGGAGTGGTCTCTTGGGTGATATGGAAAATGGTCGTTTATTGTTGATATAAGTGCAGGTGTTATTGTTAATGGCCTGATAAACCCAACTGTGTTGGCTTGGCTGATGATTGGTTGTTGATATAAGTGCATTGTTGATGTAAGTGTACTGCTGATATAAGTGCAGATGATTTGTTGACAGTCTGATAAACCCAACTGAAGTTTGGCTTGACTATGTAATTATTTGATGTTGTGGAAATTGTGGAAACGATACAGTGTTGGTTTGACTACCTGTAGTATGATAAACCCAACTAGTAGCTGGCTTGGCTGAGTAGCCTGATAAACCCAGCAGTGTATTGGCTTGATTGGCAGCAGCCTGATAAACCCAATTGTATATTGGCTTGGCTGGACAGTCTAATAAACCCAACTGTAGGTTGGCTTGACCATGTTGGATATATATATAGAGAGAGAGAGAGATAAGGATGTTGTGAAGCAATCTGCGTGCTGACCTAACATCCAAGTCTATAGGCGATCCCAAGGTTTGCAAAGCGAAGCAGGATCCCGTGGACCAACGAGGAAATGCACAATACAGATAAGTATTGGATTATTTTGCAATTCTTGCTTATGAATATGCATGTGTATATGATTTGGATATGATGTTTTAAGCTTTTGTTTAAGAGATAAAAACTGATGAGAATAAACTAAACATGTGAATTTATTCAATGTTTGAATATAGGTATCGCTAGAAGCGAGGACTATGAGAGTATCCTAGGGGTGCATGTGGACATGTGACTGTCCTGAAGAGCTTAGAATGAGTAGTAATGAAAAGGGTGCTAGTGAGACTGTGAAGTTCCTAGCAGCCGAGACAAACCATGTGGGGAGGCCCCATGGTTGAGAGGGATGAAATAGACCGGAGACACTAAGTGTCATGACCAAGAGGGAATAGTTAATTCCCTACCCAAGAATGGACATGAATGAGCTCATGTGCCTGTTGGGAAGGCATGAAAAATATGAAAGTCTCATTGATGAGACTTGGACTGTCATGCCAATTGGGCAATTAATTGACTAATATTAATGCCTATATTATGCTTGGTCTAATAGAATTTCAATGATGCATTTCACAGGTGAGAAAGGTGAAATCCAATGGTGCACATTGATCATGGCAGCAGACCAAAATTTGTTGGACTTGGCTGGAAGTCTCCTTCAAACAATTGCCAATACCCAAGAAAATCTTGGAGAGATGCTCAAGATACAGAAAATTCCCTAGACTTGGGGATGAACCAAAAGCTGAGAACCGGTAAGAGAAGCTCGTTGAAGCCAAGGGGCTTGGTCCTGAAAGTTCAAGTAAATAATTGAATGTGGGACAGATCTGCAAAATTTTGAAATTTGATGTGCAAATTGTATATGTATTGGAACACTGACGACGGTGTAAGTTCCAAGGGGGAGGGGATTGTAATACCCCGGTTTTGACCCTGTTTGCATTTAAAGATACATGATGTATATTTTGTAATTAATCATGGTGTGGAGCTAAAGGCAAAAGCCCCACCATCGATTTGGTTGTGTATGTTTCGGCAATTGGGTTCATTGCTGATGGTATATCATGCTATCCAGAACATTAGAGTTTGGCATCATGTAAATATGCACATCAATTAAAATAAACCTACAGCCAACTACGACGGTGCAACGTTAAAATGAAAAGGGCATGATTCCTAAGGTTAAGGGGGGGGATTGCTAAACCTGGACCCCATGGGGAAAATCCATGTGTCAAACCTTAAACCCCTATTTTAGTTGAGGTAGTTAATGCTAGGTAGGGGTGGGTGGCAGGCTTGCCCCCACGTGCCTCCACAGCTGGTTCAGTCACGCACGAGCTGGGAGTGGTCTCCTCACGCACTGTTTGGGATGCCAACCGTTTTTGTTCTGTACACTCTCCCCATCGCTAGCCGTTCATTTTCCTCACGTCGAGCTGAGTTGAAAGGATCCATGATCCATGGATTGGGGGTTCGGTTCTCCTTATCTCACCGATTGCGGGTCTGAGTATGCGGTTTTCCGTTCCGTTCACGTAGAGAGAGATTGTTCCCTTTTTTCTGCTTGCGCTCCTATTCAGACTGTGTAATGTCCCGGGTGTTCATCATTGAACCGTGGTTGTTGTCTACCCCTGATCGATGGTTGCTGTGAGTACATACGTTGTGTTGGCTATGTTGTTCCCTCTCGTACAGATTGGGAGTCTGTTTCTTCCCCATTACGGTCTGTGTAAGTTTTCCGGTAGTTTCATTGGGGATCATGTGCTACGGTTTGCATGGTTGTTTGTTGGCTATGGCATTTTCCATGTTTGAGTGGCTGTATGTTATTGATTGAATCGTTTTGTCCACAATAAAGACAAGAACGATTCAAGTGTTGGTTTCCCCTGCCCAAGCTGTGAATTGCTTGTCTGACTACGGGAATGCAGTGGTTGGTCTTCGGACTGTGTGGAGTGGGATCGAAGGATGGGTATGCTTGAGAAACCTGGGTTTGGGGAGCCACACAGACAGAGTTAGATGGCTGGATTTCTTCTCCACAACCCCGGAAGAGCACTGGCAAGGGAAGTCAGGGCCTGAGGGATTGTGAAGCAAAGAAGGGACTGATTTCTGGTGTCGAGTGTGTGTGGGTGTCTTAGAGGTCAGGCTAGCTCTGGTGTAAGCGTCCTTAGCTCTTCCATGAGCTCACCAGCTTAGCATTTAGCTTCTCCCAGATCCTTGACAGCCTGATAAGCCCTGCTACGTGGGCTTGGCTGATTTGTGTACCTTGGCTATGTATAAGCCTGCTTAGTCCCTTATTCCTTGGGGAATCATGCCCAGTTGGGGGGGTGGCAATGTTGCTGAGAGATTGATGAGAACGCTGGCCTATGGTTGGGTGGAACGTTGCAGCAATGTAGCTGGTTGCGGGACAAGTTCTTTATGAGATAAGTATCCTTGTCTATTTCATCTCTGCAATTATATTCGATGGCTAATGAACTATGATGAACATGTTGAATGTCTGAATGTATGTTTTCTTTCGTTGTGAATGTGAATGACTATGCATCTTAGCATGTTTTACGTTTTAAGAATTTCATTTCAGCATTTTATGTATGTTCATGTTCATGGGGCTAGATGCCCGGATGTTTGATGGTTTAGTAGTGTCCTCTTCGCCGGTCGGAGGGTCGAGGACGTTATAGGGAGCCTACATGTAACGACTCAACTCAGTCCATCAAGGAGTCAACAACTCAAACTAGTCCATTGGAGAGACAAAATACAATATCTCAACCCAGTCCATCGGGGAGCCTACATGTCACAACTTGGAACTCAGTCTATCCAGGAGTCATTAACTCAACCCAGTCCATCGGGGAGTCAACATGCACAAAATCAACCTAGTCCGTCGGGGAGCCTACATGTAAGGAATCGTCCAGCTCCCTCTCTCTTCCTTTCGAAGGAAGAGATACACCATTCCCCCCTTCTCAGGGAGAATGTCTCGCTGATACTGCAAAATCAACCTTCCCTCTCAATGAGGGAAACATTGTCTACTACTCCAAGCTGATCACGAAAGTACTCAAACTTTGTTCTGGAAAGAGGCTTGGTGAGAATGTCAGCAGTTTGATCGTCTGTAGGAACATATTAGAGCTAAATTGCACCTCTCTGCACCACATCACGAATGTAATGGTACTTAATCTCGATATGCTTCAATTTATCATGAAATATTGGATTCACCAATAGTTGTACACAACTTTGGTTATCACAGTGAATCAATGTTGGCTCTAGCATCTGACCAAGCAACCCAACGAGGAGTTTCTAAAGCCACACAACTTCTCGAGCTGCAACACATACCGCAATATACTCAGCCTCTACAGTACTTAATGCCACTAAGGTCTACTTCTAGCTACACCAAGAAATCACAACAGATCCCAAATTGAAGCAACACCTAGAGGTGTTCTTCCTATCTACAACACTCCCTATAAACAGAATAGTCTTGCAATCTCATGTGACCACTAGAAGCATACCTCATGTCATATCCCATTGTGCCACACAAGTATTTGAACACATGTTTTGTAGCAACCCAATGTACATGTCTTGGATCACTCATGAATTGGCTAAGAGCACCCACTGCAAAACAAATATCTGGTCTAGTGTTAACCAGATACATCAACGATTCGATCAACTGTCGATACATGGTGGGATCTATCAAATCTGAATTGGAAGCATAATCTCTTAGCTTCTTCAGATTTTAATCCATCGATGTGGCCATGGAATTACAATCCATAATTCCAAATCTCCTCAGGATATCCATAGTGTATTTCCCTTGACTTAGGAATATATAACCATGCCTTTTCCATACTTCTAGTCCCAAAAAGTAGTGCATCAATCCAAGGTCCTTCATTTCAAATTGAGAGTCTAGTTTCCTCTTACACCACTTAATAAGTTTCTCATCTCTGGTGAGAAACAAGTCATCAACATAAAGTACTAGGATCAAAGGCTCACCATCCACAACCTTGTAGTAAAGGTTGGGAAATGCATCACTCTTGGTGAATCCCAAACTTACCAAGTATTTGTCAATCCTAGCATACCGAGCACGTGGTGCATGCTTGAGTCCATATAAGGCCTTCTTCAGTTTGAACACATAGAAATCCTTCCCATGGATCACAAAACTCTTTGGCTGGTCAATGTAGAACTCTTTCTTGATCACATTGTTGCGGAAGGAAATTTTAACATCCATTTGATGTAACTTCAATCCCATAGCTGAAGCAAGTGCTATAATCATCCTAATGGAAGTATATCAAGCCACTAGAGCAAATGTCTCATCATAATCAATTCCCTCTTTTTGAGAGAATCCTTTAGTCACAAATCTCACCTTGTTCTTTTCAACACTACCATCTGCTCCATGCTTGATTTTGTAAATCCACTTGGAAGACACTACTAACTTCCCCTCAGGTCTCAGCCTAATTTCGCACACACCATTCTTTATGACGGATTGATATTCTTCCATCATGACATCTTTCCATACCTGCTGGCTAGAAGCCTCCTCATAGCTGGAGGGCTCATAATCAATGATGTGGCTCATCAAAGCTACATAGCTCGAGAATCTCTGAGGTCTCTTGCTTTCTCTGAAAGTAACATGGTGTGCTTCATTCCCCTCTACATCCTGCAAGGTTTGACAATCCCCTGCAATCCTCTTGCGACCTACTGTAACATCTCTGGGAACATCAGCTGGCTCTACTGGATCAATGGGATCAACATGCTCAATTGTGTCAACTAGCTCCCTCTAAACTGCTAAGGGGGAGGTGGGGGGGGGGAGATGATACCATCTCCTTTGGAGCCACCAACTCCTCACCATCAACCTCCATATCAGATCTTATGACTCTTCTGAAGGAGACATCCCTGTTGATTTTAGTTTGTCTCGATCTTCGAATGTAGATCCTATAAGCCTTCGAAGACTCACTATATCCCACAAATGTACCAATCCTTCCCAAAGGTTCTATATTTTTCCTCTTTTCCTTGGGCACATGAAAAATATATCGAACAACCAAAGATCTGTAAGTGGCCAGAGGAGTGACACCTATGAAGGCCTCTTATGGAGTTATGTCTCTCAATATCTTATGAGGACTCTTGTTCTGAACATATATTGCGGTACTGGAATCTTTTTCCCATAAGTACATGGGAAAACCCTGATTATGAATCATAGCTTTGGCTGTCTCTACAACTGATCTATTCTTCCTCTCTACAACCCCATTCAGCTAGGGGTTGTAAAGAACAATGTACTCCTTAATTCTTGCTTCCTTGTAGAAATCACTAAAGTATATGGAGGGATATTCTCCTCCATTATATGATTTGAGAACCTTGATTTTATTTCCCTACATATTCTCAACTTGTGCCTTGAATTCTTTGAATCTGCAGAGCACCTCTTCGAATTCCTTGGACTTAAGGAAGTAAATCCAAGTCTTTCAAGAGTAATCATCAATAAAGGTCACATAATAGTAGAATCCACCCAAGGAAGCAACTGTGATGGGTCCACACAAGTCTAAATGTACTAGATCCAAGATTCCCTTGGATCTGTTGTCATTGCTCGGAAAAGAACCCTTGGCATTCTTTCCAAGTGCACATCCTTTGCAAATGCCATATCAATCTACACGGAGTACTGGAAATCTTGTCACCATTGTTCTCAATGATGGAAGAACTCTATAGTGTAAGTGAGAAAGTCTTTTCCATAACTCACCTAAGATGCTAGAATCATGTACGAGTGCCTAAACTAGTAGTGTAGTCAATCTGTATAGGCTCTCCTCTCAAATACCAATCACACGAGTTGAATCCATACCAAAGTTCTTGTGCCATGCAAGAACCTTTCCATCAAAGAAGGAAACATTGTAGCCTTTTCCCTCCAAGGCTGATATAGTAACAATGTTCCTTTTCATCCTAGGTACAAACAACACATCACTCAAATGTAGAGTATCACTAGAATCTAATTGGAAGGAAGTAACTCCAGATCCCTTCACAATATATTTAGCATCATATCCAAGTGCAACTTGTAGATGAGACTCTTTCTCTACCAAATCTGAAAGGTTCTCTCTGTAACATGACATATGTCTAGATGCACTGTTATCTATTAACCAAGTATCACTAGTGGTAGGAACTGTACCTGAGAGAGCGGAGATAAAGAATAATTTTGTTCGATCATCATTCCTTGGCTTCTTTTGTGGAGTATCTTCATCGACATCAGTAGTTGAGGCATGGTGCTTTCTCTTCTTTGTTATGTGATACAGTATGGCATAGTGATCGTACTTCTAACATCTAAAGCATTGAATTTGTGAAAGAACCTTGATTTTTTTTTGTTTTGGAATTGGACTTGATCTTCCACCTTTGTCTTTCCTACCTTGATTCTTCCTTCCTTTACCTTTTCCTTTCTTAGCATGAGTTGTAAGGGCTTGGATTTATTCATGTTGAGAGCCATGCAACCTGCCTCTAGTTGCAAGTCTAGTTTCTTCTTGTATACAATCTACCCATAATCGATCGAACTTGGGAAATTTGGATTGCCCAGTCATTGGAGGAAATTTGTGGTCTAAAATGGGCCTCCTAAAGAAAATAATAAAATAATATTTATTAATTTTGGAGGAAGAAAGAAAAAAACTACTTTTTTGTTCATATTTTCAACATACCTCCTTATGTTTTTACTCAAATTTCGAGCAGGAGCACTCATTGGATGCGGAATTTAATTCCGCATCCAATGAGTGCTCTCACTCAAATTTTGAGTAAAAAAACACGGAGATGTTGAAAATACGAACACGAAAGTTAGATTTTTATTTGACAAATATGTTAAGTCAACCATTATGGTTGACTCATTTTATTGAAATTCTATTGGTTCTTGAATTCCAACTCATCAAAAAATTATGGTTGGATCGTTTTCTTATAAGGTCCATTTTAGACACCAAATTTTCTCTAATGAATGCTCTAAATGAATAGTTCCCAAGAGTGGGGAAGGCCATTGAGAGTCATCATAACAAGTTCTTTGTCTTCAACTGTTTCCCCAATGGTGCTCAATTGATCTCTTAGCTCAGAAAATCTCAGAAAATCTTCATGAGGTAGGATGCAACTGAGTCTGATATTGTCATCTTGATATTGGAGAGTTGTTGTCTTAAGGCAACTGCTCGGTTGATGTTGCTATTCTCAAACAACTTCTTCAAGATGTCAAACATTTTCTTGGTTGTCTTCTTCTGAGAGATCGGGGTATTAAGTGATATTTTACCCAATCTATTAGAATCCTCCTTTCCTTAGCATCACTCTTCTTCCATTGAGTCTTCTCTGCTTCCTCTTCTATTTATGACACCTTCTCGTTAACAAACTTTAGGAGATCATTTTCCTCCAAGATAATAAGAACCCTAGACTTCCAAGAATTGAAGTTGGAAGCCCCATCAAGTCTATCTTCCACTTTCTTGCTATTCATTCTGACTGCAAGCTAGAACTAAAACCTGATCTAGAAACTCTAGCCTGAGCTAGGGAAAAACTGAAACTTTAATTCCACATGATAGATATGCCCTCCTAGGGAAAGTTGGAGAAAGCTAAGATTGAGCCCAATCAATGGTCAGAAGGGATTAATGCAGAAAGCCCTAGTTCTTGACCCTGAAAAAATTAGGTCAAAAATTGAAAGTTCACAAAGCTAGAAGTTACCTCTATAGAAAGGTGTGCCCTCCTAGGGAAAGTTGCTCAATTCTCTTTTCAAGACAAAATCGTGGTTAGAAACTTCTGAAATAGAAAGCCCTAGTTTTCGACAATGGATTCTTTCAACACTGTTGTAATACCATGTTATATTTTTAAAATCGCAGTATAATTTAAGTGTTATTTGCAATGGAATATAAATAGGATCACTAAAAGAATAACCAAAGAACAAAAAAAAGACACAAAGATTTATCCTAGGAAACCACAAGGGAGAAAACCCAACAACCTTATAAAGATATCCGTTCCAAATACAAAGTACATGAGCATGTAACCATATACAATAGCAATCACATACAGCTGAAGATAGACCCAAGAACACAAGTGTAAACTCCTCCAAATATAACCAACGCCAAAAATTAGTCTTCTACTAGCTTGAGCAAACTTCCTTCTTGTTGGAGCAAACTTGTTTGAGGTGAGAATGTGGAAGGCGTCCTTCTATATATGATTTTTCACGTTTGACATTTCACTTTGTAGTGGGACCAACTTGTCCTTATCTGGGGCGACTTCTCTTTTGTGGAATCATAATTGTTATCTTATGTTTTCTTCTAGGGCTGACTTGGTGTGAGGATGCCTCACGCAACTACAACACCAACATGTCCATGTTAGGAAAATATCATTTTATCATGTTTGAACATGGAGGATTCCTAGAAGGTTAGAAGATTGAGAACCAAATATATTGTAGGTTGAAGGAGGTGGTTCATGTGCATATAAATAAATGTCAATTTCATTAACGTAATTCAAAGAAGTGCCTAGATTGGAGGAGGTTCCATATAGACTAACAAAAACTACGATTGGTGCCATAACACAATATTTGACCTCCTTTGGCATCAACGAGGATGGGACCTTCCATAATGTTGTTTCCTCTAAAGATTGATTTCTCTTCCGGACTTACTATAATTCCTTGGTGGGCCAACTTAGACGAAGGATATTGGATTTGGGCTCCACCCAATGAGAGTCCTTGTATTGGTCCATACTTGGAAGGTTGCAATGCCTCGTTTTGTGACCCCTCTATTTCCAAGAGTAGATATGAGCAAGGGTTTTAAAGTGCTATATTTGGAGGTTTCTAAGACAAGGATCTAACTCTACATGGTGCTTATTGCCACAAAATCCACTTGCATGAAAATATGGAATTACTTCCCATACCATCAAAATGATCTTGAGTAATCAACCTTCTCTTCATTCTCCATTCAATAGATCTCCACCACCAACCACTTCTACAAGGCTATTGGATCAATGAAAAATTTGGTATTGTTTTCCTCATGGGATGTGGATTTTCAACTAACCAAACAACCCAACTATCTTGTCCAATATCGTGGAGTTCCTTAGCTAGTCCTTGTGCATGTTGGTGATTCTATTTGTCACAAGCCCTCACAAATTTTTACCCTTGGGAACCAATGTTGGGTGTGTCAAATTCAACCTATCTAAATATTTGAAAGGATTTTTTCTCAATAGAGTGGGCGACAAGGTGTTGAAGCAACCCCTTCATGCACATAAACTTGGAAAATATTTGTTTTTGTTGCCAAATATTGGGCCACAAAATACGTAACCATCCTTAGATGGCTTAAGTTAACCCATTGACAATCTTGGCGTATTAGGCTATGCAAACTTTGTAATAATTATAATTAGGTTTAATAAACCTAGTTACTAAGAGTCACAACAATTCATCATGATCACTCCTCTTCCCTTGTAGAAATAAATTACCCTCACTTTGTAATTATTATTTTCAAAGTCAACCTTATATTATTATCACATTCTTATAACATTATATTTACCATAGTTTGTACTCCTTTTTTATGGATGCTTAGTTAATGAACAATATGGTTCATTAAAGTGGTATTAGAACCACCTTTTAGAGCTAACCATTTTTTTCTATAGATTTTTTACAAGTTTTAAGATTGATTCCCAAAACGAGAAATCGCCTCTAGGAAATGTGCACCAAAATGTCCATCCAAAGTAATGTTTTATTTAGCATTTATTGTCACGCTTCTGCTCTCTTTATGTTATTATGGTGTTAGAGTGAATCCCAAGCCACAATTTTACTATGAATTTTAAGATTGATTTCCAAATATTAGAAAGCACTTCTCTAGGAAAAGTACACCAAAATATACATCCAAAGGAACAAAAAGCAACACAAACTAGACACTTTGAAGAAGAAAGAAAGTAAATGCTAGAAATGCAATGACAAGCGGTCCATGGGTCACAAATGCAAGACTAAGAAGTTATATCAAGGCAAAATTGTGAAGGGGGGAGAATAAAAAAGATCTCCATCAACAATGAATCTAATGAATAAGATAAGTAGAAATCAATGACCAAAACCAAACTAGTTACAAAAGAAGAATCCATACACAAAATTTATTTAGCATATTTTGTTTGTATTTCACAACTTCATAATTTAAAGTTAAAAGCAAATGTAGAAAATACATATGTTATATGTGTGTGTGTGCGCGCGCGTGACTACATATGCAAATTTAAATTTAGAAATGTGGTATTATGTGGTACCACCGGTAGTTATCAATTAATGTGCTAGGATATGAATGACTACAAATTTTAGACACAAGAAACTATTAAAAATGATTAGATTTAAGTGGGACAAAAATGTACATAAGTTATATGAAATCCAACCTCCGCTAACAAATATAATTTTATCCCATCAAATGGAGAGGTTAATTACTAAAGGAACTCATGCTTATATAACCTAATGCTATATGATGGAGGCATTACCAACAAAATTGATATGCTCATAAAACATAGAAATCCAACAAATTGTTGACAAGGACATATTTCGGGGACTACCCAATAAATTGACAAGATTAAGATATTGAACACATCATTAAAGTAAAACCCAATTTCACACCTATCAATTTTAAAACTTCCCAAAATACAAATAAGCATAAAATATAATTTCAATGCTTCATTCAAGCTTTGTTAAAATGAAGTACAATCACAAGAAATATGTGTGCATACGCTATCTTGATAATCCTTTTCAAGTAAAAATATGGATCATTTAAATTGCATGTCGATTACATAATACTAAACAAAATTACAATAAAATATAAATATTGTCTTCCATTCATAGATGAAACACTTGACAAGTTAAATGGAGCCAAATATTTCTCAAAGTTAGATCTATGATCAAGGTAATACCAAATCTATATTAGATTTGAAGATACTAAGAATAAAACTTTAGAAACTATGAATCTAAGGTAACATGTTATGACGCTTAACTAATGCTCTACCAATCTTTTAAATAGCCATAATCAAACTCGTGTACCCATATTTGAGAAATTTTATACTTGTATTACTTGGAGATATTCTTATTTAAGGTTAAACTTCAAAAGAACATCTTAAACACACCAAACTCGTATTGTCCAGCTTAGAGAAAAATCGATTCTATGTCAAATGTCATGTGCATTAGGAAAAAGAGGTAGAATATTTTAGCTGTATAATCTCAAAGGAAGAAGTTAAGGCATACCCAAGTAAAGTTAATGCCATCACATAATGTCTATCATAAAAATATCCAAGGAAGAAGTTAAGGCATACCCAAGTAAAGTTAATGCCATCACATAATGTCCATCATAAAAATATCCAAGGAGATTTTTGGGTTTAACCAACTACCACAAAAAGATTTGTGAATGAGTATGCACATATTGCAACACCATTTTTAAATTTAACAAAGAACAATTCCTTTTAATGGATTGAAGAAGATAAAAACATTTTTTATTAATGAAGAAGGTAATATCATATACCCTTGTATTAACAAATCTGGAATTTCCAAGCCTTCTCAATTGGAAGTGTGATGTTTTATAACTTTGAGGGTTTGCTCAAGAGGCCATGAGCCAGATGTGAAATATATCCCCTTGATGTTGGGGAGGTTATGGGTTCAACTCTCTTTGATTCCCTCAGGGTGAGGTCATTAGAGCTTAGGCACCGCATACTTTACACTTGGTACCATCCCTAGGAGTTTCCCAATGAGTTATTTTGCAAGGAAAAAAAGTGTGGTGTTTTAGGTTTCAAAATTAGAGTAATATTAATGCAAGAAGGATGTGTGACAACATTAAAACATGGGGATCATAACCAAAGAGAATTCTTGAGTTTCATGGATGATTATGAAATTTTAGCAACTATACATGCATTGATTAATGGTTCTAGTGTCACTTAGGAAGCAAGTTTAAAATTTGCACCAACCATAAAAATCTCTAATATTTGTTGCAAGTAAAAATGTGGACTAAAGATCAACACATATGGATAGAAAAAGTCAGAGATATTTATTTTGAAATCTTTCATAAAAATGAGAAGGATAATGTAGTCATAAATTCTTTATCATAAATAGATGAATATATATTTGCATGGGCTATCTTAGCAGTGATCCCAAACTGGTTGTACAATCTGTGTGGCATATGGGCAGAACATTATTGACAACATAAATAAATACATAAAATGCATTCTTTATAGTAAAGAATCTACCTATCCTCACTCTAAAAAATTAAACTAATATCTTCAAAGGGATCTCATGTCTTGCCACCAATAAAGTATGTAGGATTCTTCAAAGCCCAATGCAATAATAGACAATCATTCTATTATTTAAAGGGTATGTAAAATAGTCTTTCAAATATATGTAAGGGTAAGTAAAATAGTTTTCCAAATGTATGTGGCAAAATTAAGCTAATGCAAGAGAATAAAAGAAAAACAATTTCAAAATGCAGGTTGCTTCATCCCCTACAAAGTTTAGATAAACAAAAAAAAGGAGGAAATCTCCATGGAATTTATGAATGGATTTTTAATATCTAAAGAGAAATATAATATTTTCATAGTAGTTAACAAGTTAACTAAGTATGCAAGTTTCATGGGCATCAAATGTATCAAACAAAATAAAACAAATTGTAGATACTTTCTGCAAATCCATTTATTAAATCTACATGGTTTCCCTAAGGTAATTGTGGGACAGAAATATGCATAGTTCAAAAGTAATTTATGTATGAATTCTACAAAAAAAAATTTATTTTAATACAAACTCAACTTAAAATCTGCAAATTGATGGACATAGTAAGATTGTCAATAGTGCATTGAAACCTACCTTTATTGTTGGCCATAGATGGGCAAAGAAAACAGTTCTTGTGGTTGCATATAGTTTGATGATGGTATAACCCCACTCATCATGCATCCAACACTATGACACATTTTAAGGCCTTACATGGTTATGACATTGAGATGCAAACCTTTTTCACAACTAGACATAAGGTTCCAATTATCAAAAACCATCTAGAAGAAACACAAAAGATTATAACAATATTAAAAGTTAACCATGGAAATGCACATAATAGAATGAAGCAACTAGTTAATCTACTATGTTAATAAGCGAGTTTGAGGAAGGTGATTGGGTTGTACGTCTCCAAACTTGTAAGAAATCATTTCTAAAATATAGAAAGCAAAACTGCACCAAAATTTACATTACTTACTAGATAAAACTAAAATCAATATTATAGTTTATGCTTTTGATCTGCTAAACAATAAGAGCATCTATAACATTTTTCATTTCTTGCTTGAAGAAAAAAAGGGAACACCATAATCAAGTGTATATCACTAAGATAGTGTTCTTGATAAGGAGGAAAAACTTATCCTAGAACCCAAAGATATTATGGCCACTTGAAACTAATCCTTGCAATCTAAGATCATAATTGAGTATCTCATCAAATGGGAAAATTGACTAGATCATGATGCGTCATGGGAGATTTATTTTTTCGTCAACAACATCCTTCTTTATTGATGCTTTGGGGACAAAAAATTTCCTTAAGGGGCATACCATGCCATATATATATATATATATATATATATATATATATATATATAGAGAGAGAGAGAGAGAGAGAGAGATGGACACACACACACATTGTATTATCAATTTGATGACAAAAATAGAAGCATAGTTTGGGTTAACAATACTGAAAAATACTTTAAGATGTATCATCCAACTGAGGAAAAGGAATAGATTTTCATAGGATTGAGGTATCTAAAGGGTCCCTCACCTTATTGTTTTATGTGGTTTGATCAAAATACCAACAAATTGTCAATAAACTAGCCAACATAACATTTTCAAAAGATTCCTAGATATCGAAGAACATGATGAACATAAATGAGTAGAAATTTTGAAATAATTACATTCCGATACAATATACACTTAAGATTCATATATACTTACATCACCACAAAGTTTCCATGCTTACCTTAACCAATGTTTTAAGGAAATAACAAATCACATCAATTATCAAAAGTGAGATCAACACATTTGCAAAATAGATAAATTCAATAAGTGAATGATGAAACTAAATTTCATCCCATTACTTTATAAGATAAGTCAATAACCATTGCATCTATGGACAAATTTTTGGTCCCTTGTTCTCAAATCAATGATAATTACCAAATAATTAAAAATATTTTTTTTAAAGATCAAAGAAAGGATAAAATTAAAGTTCAAACATTCACATTAGAAGATAAATCAACAAACATTGAGGAAGATCTAGTTACTCTATCTTATGTGACTATCTCCACATGTGTGAGTAATGGTACCTAATGTGACATCCACTTTGTACTATGAGTTTGTACTATATACTTCGTACTATGACTCTATTGAGTTGATGTTTGCACCATTGGAAACCTCTCAATGACTAGATTAATGTCAAAAGTTGTGGGGCCTTTTTTGTAAAGATTTGACCCCAAAATAGTCGTTTAATGCCTCAAATCTCTAGAATGGTTAGGATCCCAAATCAACGAAATAGGACTTGCCCCTAAAAAGGACCATACAATTCTATGGCTCTAATTTTTCCACGTATAGAGTGTTAGAATAGATGACAAATTATATAGTGATTAATTTTGGATTATACAATAAGAGTATGAAAGCAATCGTGATAAGAGAGGTGACGATATCTAAATATTCATTATCAAAACATCACACTAACCTTTTCACTTTCCCTCTCCACTATGCTTGTAACCATATCCCTTGGGCTACCTTAGAGAAGATCTCAAGGACTCATTTGTATAATTCCCATGCATAATATAGCCTATACCATATTGTTTATTATTGATAACAATCATTCATACATCACTAATGGGTCATTGCAAATATAATAGCATGTTTGAGAATATGCAAGAAATTCCACAATTCCATCTATATGGTGCTCACATGTGTTACATGTGTCTATGATGTTCTCTCCTGGAAATCTAAATTAGTATGGTACTTGCACATCCCTATGAATAACCAAACATCATAAACTATTGTGGTATCCTTCCTCCATTAATTTACCTCTATCAAGTACTTTGATTTGGAGGGAACCTACATCCTCAACAACAATAATAATGCACGGTTCAAAGAAATATAACCTCATGCCTTTTCATCACACATATTCCCTAGCTCTAAATTTTGTGATTCTTGTCTCTCCTCTTGTTATTAACTGACCTTAATTGTCATGCATTATAGGCATGACCATGATATCCTTCTTATTCAAACACACAATAAGCATGTCAATAATAGTGGAACACATTCAATCAATCTATTGTAATTTCCCTTGTATAAGGGACATTTAGCATGACCTCCCTGAGGAAGAAGAAATTGAAATCACCATTCCATCACATTCATAGGACAAGCAAAGGAGTCTCGACTATATCATCACATCCAAGCTAATCATCCAACTGAACTTCAATGCAAAGTGCAATTAAGCATTTAGTCATTGGCATTCACATGCAAAAACAAGTACATCTTAGATCAACACAAGAATGCTCAAATGATGTTGTAGGCTTTAACAAGAGTCACCTTGAGTTGAGATGCACAAACATTGTTTACCTCTATGCACTTTGAAAGTGAGCAAATATACAAATGCCTAAAGAAATACTAAGCATAGACATTTGATATTTTGTAATATCCTCTACATTCATCAACATTCTAATGAATATAGCCAATGATCAAACACAAAGGAGTGAACCAATTTTATAAGTGATTGTACCAACTATCATTGTAGATTCAAATAGTCAAGGAGACAATTCATTACTAGCACAGGAATGTAGCAAAATAGAGTAATTCACACAAATAGATGAAGATAATAGTAGGTACCACTAGTTAACCATTCAATAAGGCATCCTGGGAATTCATTTGCATTTCAAGTAATAGAGTTGGCTAGGAAAACCAATCAAAGAACTTGAAATCGCATGATAGCAACAATTGCATCAAAAGATTAAGCTACGATCAATGAGACCAATTTTTTGTAGAGAAAACCTCCATGTCGTAGGGCATGTCAATAGTTGAGGCCTGAAAAGGCATCTTTGATTTTATTTATGGTTTCACATTTCATTAAAGTTTAATTTGGAAAATATGTCATTTTTCTAATATTTGTGATTAAAAAGGTAGCGTAACTCCTTTTACCTTGGATAGGCTCATTATGGATTGGTATCATACCTTGTTGGGGANATAAAAAATGCATTTTACATAAAATTTTAACTCTCTCTCTCTCTCTCTCTCTCTCTCTCTCTCTCTCTCTCTCTCTCCACACACACATATATGGGTTTTTGTAGAATATTCTCTATTTTGAGTTGTCGCTCAGGTCAAAAACCATGTGGTTCGTTGGTTTTATTTTCACCTTGTTATCACAATTAGTAAAAGAAATTGGCTTTGAAATAACCCTTTTAAGGCACCAAAACTCCCTTGAACCATGAGGCTCATTTTCTTTGACTAATTTTGATGGTCAATGTGGGAAGAGGGAAAAGTCAGCAAGGGTTTATTTTCCATTAGCATCCCACTTGGTATTGTCACATTATCGTGGTCAAACATTGAGGACACTTGCAACGGATGATTTGGTCCCCTTTTATCTCATGAGCATTATAAAAAGGTAGGGAATGACAATTATTAATACATCTACATATTCTTGCTCTTAGAAAGCAAAATTTTGCCAATATAATGCATGGCACATGATCCTTTACATAATCAAATAACAACGACAATTGAACCCATATAGGATTTGAGGTGAGAGTATTATTTCAAGCTAATGTTGGATTCAATTTTGGTTTAAGTAATTGGAATTAGCATAAGGCATATGATAATAAAGAAAGATGGAATGTTTTCTATAATAATAATAATAATAATAATAATAATTTAATTTTAAGATCACGCCTTGACCATACACCAAATTGATGTAGAAAACATCCTTGTTTGTAGGATAAGAAACCCTTGGACACAGTGATTTGATTACTTAAGTTAGGAGTTGTGCATACCCTACCCATTATCTAGGGATGGTTCAATGATATCTCAAAAAAGTTATTCTTAAACGAAGGGGAAGAATTACATGTGTGGTGATTCAAATTTTGTACAAATAGTGTAACAGAATGTTGGACTTGTAACTAAAAATCAACTAAACAAAGAATGGAATTAAAATGTATAGCTAACGTTTTAATACTTCATCTAATTGTACACTTTGAGTATGCTCACAGTACATGAATTCTCCCACCCACTATTTGCATTTATAATTATTTCCATGTGCAATGACAATTTATTGGCGTTTTTATTATTAAGGACAACATTGAGATTTCTTGGGCCTCACTTGATATATTTGGTCAAGTGCATGCACTTGTTGAAATCCCTTTTTGTGAAAGTCGTTTTTTCATTTTAATGAAAAAATGATATACACGCATTTTGATTTCCTTAAAATGGTGCATAAAAAGAGCTTATCAAAATTCATATGCATAATCTAGTCCAATTTTTTATCATATTGATGAAACCCCTTTATACATCTTAGTGTCTAAAAATAAGATTAATTAATTATTTAGCATCTTGTATATAGTAATATTAGCCCATGTGCACATACTCCTTCACATTGAGTACATTCTAAAAAACAAGAGATTTTTTTCTATTTGTTATTGGTTGTCTCTCATTTCTAATAAGTTGTTGAATAGTGGACATTTTGATTGGTGCATAATTGATTAATGTTACGAAGGACACTTTGTGTTAGGGCCCTAACCATCATTCATTATTAGTATATTAGTTATGGTTAGGTCGGCATAGTAGTAGGCTACATTACGATCACTTCACCTCATAATTATGTTAAAGGAGATTCATTTATATGATCATTTCATATCATCTTGTGCACTCGATACATTGTAAAAGGATTTTTCCCCATCAAAGAGACTTATTACTCAGCTCTTTATTTCATTCTCAAGGTGTTGGATTACTCTTTCTTCTTATTTTTATGCTATTTTGGGTATCTGGTGCATAATATTTGATATCAAAGACATTTTCACTAGTAAAAAAAATTCTAAGACATATGAAATAGTGAAATTTTGAGGAACCTCAAACATAACAATTTCCATGTGGTAAAAGTTTCAGACCCTATTTCACTATAAATTTGAAGCTACATCCTATGGAAGTTGGGCCTTTTTACTAGTCTCAAAAAGGTGCTCTTAGAAAAACTGTTATATTTGAAACTTGAAAGATCCAAATTGAGTGAGACTTAATTCATGATAAATATGATGGACCATAATATTTGTGGTCAAAAAGTTCAGAATCGTAACTAGAAAATTAGACGTTTGAAAGGATGTAGAAGTTCACTCTCCTGAAAGGGTCAAAAACAACAAATTTTGTGAAAGTCACCATAACTTTCTCTTGACACATCAGAATTTGATCAAATATGTGGCATTATAGTGAATACATATCAGGATACCACAAGCCAAAATTTCATATTCATAAGAGATGAAATTTCAAAGATAATTCATGAGAAAGTTTAGCTAGCAAGATAATCTATAAACCAAGGTTTTGAAAAGTATGTTAACTTGAAATTTGCATAACTTCTAATAGAAATAATTATTTAAGGTGATCCAAAAGGTGTAATAGATAGTAAAAAATAGATAATAGCTCTAGTAAATATTAGTGGGATAAAATAGAAAAGAAGTGGTGCAAAAAATTCTACAACTGTTAAACCTCCTGAAGGTGCATCCATGACATAAGATTAAAATGATGATGTGAACTTTGAGGTGACCAAGCTCACTGAAAAATTAGTAAAAAATGAAATGCCATGTTAATAAAGGTGGAAATCATGAATATGTCAATAAAGATGAATTCCAAAGATTCAAAGGGGATATGCAATTTGAATTTGAAACATTCAAAATGGGGTATCAAAGTTGACCTCAAAGAGAACCTTGAAAACATGAGGGAGGAAGTTGTGAAGGATATAAGAAAGCTACTTACTCCTAATTCATCTCCTCAAGAAGAGTAAAAAAAGAAAAAGGGATATTTATCCCAATCACATACGGAGAAAATTGAAAAACAGTTATAGAACAAGAGGTTTGAGTCCCCGACACTTTATTACTCATCACTCCATAATCCAAATCACCATGGGTTTACCTTGAGACTGAGGAACTACTTCATTACCAAGGGTGAATTAAGAAAGTCTGATGGAATGGATGTGTTTACATGGGTGAACTAAATAGAGCAATATTTTGAATTAGATAATATTATGGATGATAAGCAAAGAATTCCCTTAACTACATTGATATGTAAACTGATATGGATACTCCACTAAAGAAGTTCATCACAATGAATATAACAACTTAGTTTCTTTTATTAGATTATTTCTATTGAATGTCAAAATAAACTGGAACTGAAAGAAAGAAAGAAAACTATAGCAGAGAAATACACAGTCCACACAATCAACACAAGATTTACCTTGGGAAAACCCACTATGGGAAAAAACCTAGCCATAAATAAGGACTATGCCTTTCTCTTTTATATAGAACGTAAATACAAAGGGAAAGATACTCTCGTGGGAGTTACCTTGGACACTATAGCCCTTATTGTTTCTCAACTATGGAAAAATACAATACCATCATAAGAATGGAACCTTTTCTTTTCCTAATGGTTCGTTATTTAACATAACCTAATAGTTGTCTAGGGTAGTTCTAGGGTTTTTGCATGCCTCCTCCCGATTAGGGTTAGGATTTTGGACCTTATAGAATGTTGTTGAAATTAACACATGAATATCTCTGCATGTGTGAGAAATGAGATCCGGCGTGGAATCCACTCAGTACGATGGTGGTCAATTGGATAGGTCAACTTGTGGGAGGCATAACTTGCTCATACAAACTTCAATTGAGACAGTTATTGAACCATTGGAAAGGTCTTAGGGTATAGAGTATCATTAAGGGGTATGACATAAATGATATATTTTTTACACAAAAAAAATAGCATTTAAACCCTCAAAAGGTTCTAGACCTCAAATCTAGAAAGTGAGACCTACCCCTTGTTGAATAATCTGTCACTTATGTCAAATTTTGTATGTATATGTCCTCCAAAGCGGTCCCCTTATGACGTAGCAGTTATGCATGGTCCTCACGGGAAGACACTATGTGATGTACACATATGGATCAAAACCCTAAAGAAATCTCTAAGGTTTCCCCTAAGAATTGTTGAAATAAAAGGTGACGAAATCCATAAGCAATGGTGTTTGGTCCACTTTCCCATGAGTTTAGGGTTAAATGACCCATGGTGGAGAAGGCCCTAAAGAATCCCCAAAGTTGGTATGAAGCAAGTTGGTGTGAAGCTTGAAGTATCCCCAAAATAATAATGCTTGGTCCACATGACCCTGAAAGTTGTGGTATTTTGTCCCATTAGACCACTTGAAGTGGTAACGATCCCCAAATAAATAATGGTGTATCCACCAAGTATGATGATGTGGTCAATCTACAGAGATACAAAATTCACAAGAAAATTTCAGAAATTGTTATGGAAGATAATGGGGACAACATTGGCTATGATTTTAGCATATCATCCACAAACAAATGACCAAACAAAAATAATTAACAAATGTTTAGAGAGTTATCTTCATTGTTACTCTTTAGACAATAAATCTCAATGCGTCAAGTGACTTCCTTTAGTATAATGGTGGTATAATACCACCTATCACACATTTACTAATATGTCTCCATTTGAATATATTTATGGTTATTTATCTCCTAGTATCACATCCTTTTAGCATGACCATTCCAAAGTACAAGAAATAGATGCGCATATGGAAAAGACTATAGAAAGTTTGCAAATACTTAATGAAAACATTCAAATGGCCAATACCAGGATAAAGCAAAGTAGATCAACATCGAACTGAACTACAATTTGATGATGGTGATTCAATATTTTTGAGATTACAACCTTATAAGCAATCTACTCTCAAACAAAAGAAGAATCAGAAATTAGCCCAATACTTTATGGACCCTACAAGATTCTTTGCAAAATTGTAGAAGTGGCCTATGATTTAAATTTTCCTTCTTCTCGGATTGATAAGCCTTTTTCATGTATCTTGCATGAAAAAGGTTACGGGAAAACTATGTTAGTGCAATCATAACTACCAAAATTAAATGAATAAGTGAATTTGATTCTTGAACCAGAAAAAGTTATGAATCAACATTATTTATCTCTTCATAATATAACCATTATTGAGTAATCAATTAAGTGGAATAATATGCCTTCAAAAGAAGCTACATGGTAAAATGAACAATTCATAAAGAAACCCTTAGTTACAAGATTTGAGGGAAAACAATTTTTAAAGAGGGTGAGGGGGGGTATCTTAAGTCCCTAACCATCCATCATTCATTATTAATATATTAGTTATGGTTAGGTCAACTTAGTAGTAGGTTACATTATGATCACTTCGTCTCTTATTTATAATAAAGGAGATTCATTTGTATAATCATCGCATATCATCTTGTGCATAATAAATGAGATTCATTTCCATAATCGTCTCATATCATCTTGTGCATCTGATAGATTGTAAAAGGAGGTTTCTACCTCAAAGAGGCTTCTTTTTCATCTCTTTATTTCATTCCCAAGACATTGGATTAGTCTTTCTTTATATTTTTATGTTATTTTAGGAAATTGGCCATCCATAACAGCATCCATAACAAAGTAGGATATTTTTTCTATTCTCTATTGGTTGTCTCACATTTCTAAAAATAAACTGTTGTTTCTTTTTACCCTAAGATGAAGATATGATGTAATTATGGAAAGGATATAAGCTGGATATGAATGATATAGGATGACCAAATATATTGTATGTTGGGATTACTATTAATCCTCCCTTTGACCACATAATCTAATTGTTGGTTGTGGAGCCTGACCTTCTAGAGTCATAGATGTTATTGTTTAGTTGTGTTTTTACCCTAGGTTTACAGTACACTCATCCTAGCTGGGAGATGCAGAGGCGAAGCCCCTGAAAAAATAAAATAAAATAAATAATAATAATAATAAATAATTGGGATGTTTGATGGCCAACAGTTTGTGGACCCATGGTATTGGTTGACCCGTAGTATTTTTCCGTGGTAATTCCCTTATAAAAGGAAATCGTTGTAATACAGTTGTGTATTGTATTGTAGCATTGTAAAACAATCTCTGTGATTGTGTGAGAAAGACTGTGAGAGTGTGAAGATGAAGTGCATCTGGGTTGTTGCAGGTTGTATCCCTTCACTTTGTTGGATGGTAAAATAATAAAGGACTGGCAATTTTTGGTGGACGTAGCCCATCTTGGGTGAGTCGCGTTATATATATGTCTCTCTTGTAAAGTGTTCAATATTTGCATCTTGTTTAATTGTTTAATTTTTATTGCTCTGCGATCCTATTTTTTTCTAACAATTGGTATCAAAGACAAAATGTCTATTTGGCTTGTAAACTCACAGGAAAGAAGGGTTCCTGATTCGAGTGGGAGCAATGGCAGAAGAAGGAAAGTTTAGGGTCGAGAAATTTAACGGTCAAAACTACCAATTATAGAAGTCAGCTAAGTTCTATAAAAGTGAAATTTGATGATTAGGTTATGACTCTTCTAATATTGTGGTCATTGCCAGAAAGTTGGAATAGCTTGGCCATGGTTGTAAGTAACTCTGTCCTTGGTTCAAACACTCTTAAATTTGATGATGTTGTTGGTGTTGTTCTTAGTGAGGAAATGCGAAGAAAAAGCATAGGCGAGACATCAAGTAATGCGTTGACCATGGAAAGCAGAGGAAGAAAAAAGGAGAGAGGAAGGAGCCCATGTAATCATAACAAGACTAGAAAGGGCAGATCCAAGTCCATATTTGGAAAGATAGAGTGTTGGAACTGTGGTAAGGGAGGACATCTGAAGAAATACTGCAGAGCTCCAAACAAGAAAGGAGACTACTCGAGAATCAAATGTAGCAGGTGATGTGTTACAAGATGCTTTGATTCTTACATTAGATAATACTAGTGATTATTGTGTAGTAGATTTAGGGGCTTCATGTCATGCTACACCCCATAGGAAATTCTTCCATGATTATCTTCTAGGTGATTTTGGACATGTTTTATTGGGGGATGATGAACCATGTAATAAAATTGGAATGGGTACGGTACAGATTAAGTTAAATAATGGAAATTAATGGCTGCTAAAATGTGTAAGGCGTATTCCTTATATGAAAAGAAATATGATCTCAACAGGGCAGTTGGGAGATAGTGGTTGTTTGTCTATGTTTGGAAAAACGTGGTGGAATATCACTAAAGGAGCACTGGTAATAGGAAAAGGAGATAGGATAGGTATGTTGTATTTATGTCCTCATAATACTGATTATTCTATCTATGTAGCTTCCACAGAAATAGGTGCATTGTTGTGGCATCATAGGCTTGAACACATGAGTGAGAAGGGGACGCAGATTCTCCACCCAAGCAAATTTCTTCCATATTTGAAGCAAGTAAGTTTGGAATTCTATGAGAACTATGTTTATGGAAAACATAAGAGAGTTAGATTTCTCAGATTGGGAAACAGAAGAAGAGTGAAAAGTTAGAGATTTTGCATACATATGTATGGGGACCGACTCAGGTACAACCTCTTGATGGCTCTCGTTATTATGTTACTTTTATTGATGATGCAACTAGAAAAACTTGGGTTTATTGCATTAGATAGAAATACGATGTGTTTGCTACTTTTAAGAAGTGGAAAGCTTTGGTTGAGAATGAGACATGAAAAAAGATAAAATGTCGTAACTCTGATAATGGAGGTGAATACTGCAGCAAGGAGTTTGATAGTTACTATTCATACAAATTTCTCAGAGGAGGCATGGACAAGTAAAAAGGTAAACTACTCATTTCTAAGAACTTTTGGTTGTGAACCATTTGTCCATGTTGATAAAGAAAATGGAACAAATCTTGAGGCTAAATCCATGAAATGTACCTTTATTGGATACAAGGTTGATGATTTTGGTTATCGCTTATGGGATTATGAAAAACACAAAATCATTAGGAGTAGAGATGTAGTATTCAATGAAAATGTTTTGTACAAAGATCAATTGCAGGGAAAGAAAGAGGAAAAGGAAAACACAGAGTACACAATGCTTGATGAAATCAAAGAAAATGAAGTTCTAAAGGCACCAAAAAATAAAGAGCAGCAGCAGGTACCTCAAACTCCCACAAATGTACAAGAATATATACCAAGTTAAGTAGACCCCCTAAATGGTTCTCTCCTTCACGGTATTATTTATTGATGACTGATTCTGGTGAACCAGAATGTTATGAAGAGGCGATGCAGGTAGAAACTAGAATGAAGTGGGAGCAAGGAATGGATGAGGAGATGGAATCATTGGTAAGAAACCAGAGTTGGGATTTGGGTAAGTTTCCTACAGGAAAAATAACATTACAGAATAAATGGTTTTATAGGTTGAAGGAAGAAGATGGAGGCAATAAGCGATACAAGGCTAGACTTGTTGTAAAGGGGTTTGCATAAAAGAAAGGTATAGACTTTGATGAAATATTTTCTACTGTTGTTAAAATGAATTCAATTAGGACTATTCTAAGTTTAGTGGCGGTAGAATATTTGCATCTTGAACAGTTATATGTAAAAACAACCTTTCTCCATGGGGATTTATATGCAGCAGCCACAAAGCAAGGTTATAGTAGATTTCATTCTAACCACTGTGTTTATTTAAAGAGATATTATCTTGCTATTGTATGTGGATGACATGTTTGATGCAGGGTCTAACATGAAGGATATAAATGTGCTCAAAAGGAAACTAACTAAATTATTTGCGATGAAGGATTTGGGTGTTGTAAAGCAAATCCTTGGTATGAGAATAGACAGAGACGGGAAAAATCGCAAATTGACATTGTCTCAAGGTGAGTACATAGAAAAGATTTTGGAGAGGTTTAGAATGCAGAATGCAAAACCAGTTAGTACACCTTTGGCCAGCCATTTCAAACTAAGGAGATGTGTCCCAATACACAGGAAGAGATAGAATACATGTACAAGGTTCCATATTCATCAACAGTTAGAAGCTTGATGTATGCCATGGTGTGTACAAGACCAAATATTGCACATGCAGTGGGATTTGAGAGTAGGTATATTGTTATATCCTAAATAAATTAGTCTTAAATAGGTCAGACCCAGAGAATTTATTTTGTGTAGTAAGGAAGATTTTAGGGCACATTATGAAAGATTTTTGTGTTTAATAAAGTTTGGAACACCTTGTAGTCTGTTTTTTCCCATAAAAAATAAAAGTTTAGCTTTCAGTGGCTTAGGTGAACATATAAACTGTTCATTAGCCACCGAAAATAGAGCTTCGGCAGCTTACAAACAGAATCCATGGCTTCTAAGCCACCGAAAGCTGGCGTTTTTACTGTGAAAAGCCATCTTTTTAAAATGATGATTCTGAGCGACTAGAGAATCATTTTTCAACACTCTCACAGTTTTTTGTTCCTAACATGTCAAAGAACAATAAACTCTCTTAGTTTTCCTATAGGTGTTGCATATTTGGAGAATCAAATCCATCTCTAAGCCCTAATTTTCGGATCTCATAATTTCCCTGTTTGACACATGTTTTTGAAATACATATCGCGGGAAAATGAAAATGAATTTCAAAAAACTGAGAGAGGTTTTTGCTCATGACAAACCAATATACAAAAACCTCTTTTGGTTTATACACATGTGTCACATATTTGGAGAACCAAATCCGTATCTGAGCCCCATTGTTCATCAGTTTGGCCCAATTTTTGGGGCAAAAGATGACCTGCCAGTCCTCCAGGTGGCATTTTCGACCTCATCTATCAGTCCATGAATATTTGCTACAGATATTGAAGAGTTGGAAAATTAGGTTGTCCAAGTTGCAAACAAGGAATTCTAGCCCTCAGCGTCAATCTCACCAGAAGCTGGAAACCCTAGCAGAAGTGGCAATGAGCCTTTTTCTCCCAGAAGCAGCTTGTGATACTGCTCCCAACCCAAACCCTAGACAGGTTGCAGAGACATCAAAGGGACAACACTAAAACCTTAAAATAGCAAGGTAAAGTGTGCTGACAGTTTTGATTAAAATTTTAAAACAGAGATTTCAGTGGCTTAGGCGAACACCACAGCTGTTCATTAGCCACCAAAAACAGAGCTTTCGACAGCTTACAAACCTAGAATTTTGCTTTCTTAGCCACCGAAAGCGCAGAACAATGCAGAAAGGCATAGTTTCACACAACCAAATTTTGTTGATCCAAACACCTCATGGATTATTTATAAGGTTGAAAATTAATGAAAGACACTAGTGCCTCGAGTATGTTTCGGTTTTGAAGGTACCAGTGAGGTGAAGTAGGTCACAAATCCTACCTACTTTGACAAAGTGTGACTTGTCTTCCAAATGGCAAGTTCTAGTTCTACTTCAATGTCCACTACAACTATTAAAGAGTTCAAGGAGTAGGAAGGTTTAGAGTTAGGTAGATTAGCACTTAAGTTAGGGTTTTTTACCTAATTTTTGCAAAACAGTTATGTTTATCTATTTTTAGTAGATTCGATCCAATTTTTCAGGATCTGAAATAAATTTTGTAAAGGCTATAAAGCCTGTGACTAATGTTGAAGCAAATGTTCGACTTCGGAGACTTTTAGACCCTTATTGTTATCAAGCTTCTCATGTTATTCATCATTTAATATAAGCTCTTTTTCCATTATATGTTCAGGTTCCATCTCTCTTTTGTTCTGTGCTTGTGCTTGGATGTCTAAATAAGGTTTATTCTTGTTGTCTAATACCAGATAGCTGTCATCCTATCTCTATTTTGATGAGTTGAATTGCAAGTATTTTTTCCTTGTTATGATTAGCCATTCATATGTGATTGATTTATATATGAATCTACCAGCATAGTGAGTTCTCCATTTATTCACCCTATTATCAACCCTCTGAACATTGATAGTCAAAAGCCTTATCTATTTGATTGAGTTTTGTGCATGTCTTGAGTGAGTGAGGTCTTATAGGTCATCTGACTTGATCCATCTAGTAAACCATAGAAGAAACATTGAATTTACCATGTATCCTTGAGCTGCAACCTAGAGGAGTTTCCTGGAGAGATAACAAATTGGCGATGTTGTCAGGGAGAAGAGATTGAAGCTCAGCTTCCCTGGGGGACGACATAGATCCTACTTTGATGATAGACAAATTTTGGACACTGTTTTGGTTGTAATCATCTATCTGGAAACTCCATTGGAATAAGGTGGCTTTAAGAAGACTAAGTACCAAAGAAAACCCTCAAGGGCCACCAGTAACACCTGTTTCAGATCCTGAAAAGATTATAAGGAGAGGAAGAGCTTCACAAAGGTAGGCTTCTAGATCTGCAAGGGGAGCTGTATCAAGTACTTCCAGAGGTATTTTTCCTGTTGTATCAAATAGAACTCCTTTTGAATCTTCTTCTACTGAAGCATTTGGTTCTCAGAAATTTATAAGTGAATCAGAAAATTTTAGGGTTGAGGAATCTTCAAGCATTGTTGCTTGTGTAGATCCAATACCTGGCAACTCCGCTGAGGTATATCTACCACAAATACTTTCTCAGCTTTCACCCACTCCAGCAGCATCTTATTCTGCCCTTTCCATACCCACATCCAATATGGTTTCCCCTTTAACCAAGATGGAAAGGATCTTGGTTGCCAGATATGCCCCTCTAAATTTTCCTAACCCCCTTTCTGCTATGCCTACTGCAGATTATCTAAAATATATGCCTAAGTTTACTGGGGAGGGAGATTTCATAGCCGAGGAGAATTTAGAGGCATTCTACAGTTATGCTGAGAATATAAACATTGGACAAGAGGATGTGTAGACTAGGGTTTTTGTGCAAAGTGTAGATAGCCAGGTTAGGAAATGGTTCAAAGAGTTACCTACTGGATCAGTAGCTGGCATTGAAGCCCTAGATGACATATTTTTTAAGCATTGGGTAGAAAAAAGAGACCACCTTTACTATATCATTGACTTTAGAAATCTGAGGAGAGAGAATGGTGAGTCTGTTTCCAATTTCACAAAAATATTTAACAAAATGTTCAGTAAGATCCCTGCTAAGATCAAGCCAACTGACACTTCAGCCAAAATCACTTATGGCAATGCCTTTGATTCTGAGTTCTGTCTTCTTCTCAGAGAACGAAGATCTACTTCTTTGTCACTCATGCAAGATGCTGCCCAAGAAGTTGAGTCTAATATCGTTGCATCTCAGAAGGTTAAGGGAAAAATGGACAGGAAGAAGCAATACTCATATCCTCTAGGGGCTTCTTCATCAGAGAATAAAATGAATAAAATGGCCAAGATGTTGGATAGTTTAACAACTGAAATGTCTAGACTTAAATATCATGGGAAAATACCTATGAGAGGTAGAGGTCCAAATGACTTTGCTCCCAGAAACCCTAATTTTCTCCCTTACAGAAGAAATAACCCACCAGCTCAGATCCTTCAAAGGGATAGGAATCCAGCTGAGGATCAAAGAATCAGAGCTCCTTTCCAAAATGTTGTGTTAGAGGAAGAGTTTGCTCAGGAAGAAGGGGAGGCAAAATAAAATATCAACTGTATGGAAGATGAAGTTGATCTCTCTTTCTTGACACAATCATATTATGAGGAAGCCCTCATGAATGAGTAGATCACTGAAGAAACCTTATATCAGGCAGATGATCAAGAAGGTAATAATTTGAGATCCAAGATTGTTTCTCCCGTAAAGAAGAATCCTTCCCCTGCAAAGCAGTCATCTTCTCTTATTATAAAGATTGCTACTCCTACAAAAAAGATTGTTGCTCCCTCAAAACAGCAGCAAAAGCCATTGCAGCCATTTGTCCATGATCAAATCCAGTTCAAGGCTCCACCACAAGAGGCAAGAACTTCTGATAAATTATCCTATTCTTTCAATCTTGAATCATAAATTTAGAAACTAAAAATCCCTTTTCCTTTGATAGATCTCATGAATAATGATTCCTTCAAGTCATCCATACTGAAATATCTCCAACCAAGGACACCCATAGATGCTGACTTTGTGAACTTGCAAGATGATAAGCCCACAGTAACCCTAGTCCCTATGGTTGAAGAGCTAGATGAGTCTTGTCCACCCTTCTATATATCCTTGAACATCCATGACAAGATCCTTCACAATTCTTTGCTTGACTTAGGAGCATCCCACAACCTAATGCCAAAAGTAGTGATGGATGAGCTTGGCCTCAACATTACAAAACCCTACCATGATCTTTTCTCTTTTGACTCTAGGAAGGTCAAATGCCTAGGCCTCGTAAAAGACCTTGTCATAAACCTCTCCCAGCTACCTTCAAAAATCATGGTGATGGACATAGTATTGGCTGACATCCCCCCTAAGTTTGGCCTCCTCTTGTCTCGTTCATGGAGTAAAAGGCTAGGAGGCACCCTACAGATGGATCTTACCTATGCTACAATCCCAATGTTTGGAGGGGAGACCAAGAGACTCTACAGGGAAAATCAGTTTACCTACATCATTAGTAATGCCAATAATTCTATAAATCATCCCATCTATGCAGTAGACACAGACTTTGGGGCATGCAGTCTGCAAATAGATGATTCTCAGCCAGTACCTATACATCTCACAAAGCCTACCTATCAACCACCTGAGGAATTAACCACCTCTGTTTGGAGCATGTTTTTTGATGAGGAGCCAGCTGATATTTTTCCAAATATGTTTCAAGATCCAGTTGCTGATAATCTCATGCAAGAATATTCATCCCTGTCACTAAGATTTTATCATGATGTTCCCATATTTGACAAATACAGTGATGAAGAAGAATATTTTAAGGTTTGTGAATATTTGTCCACTTATGGAATTTCATCTAGTCCTACTTTTCAATAGAGAGATGATCATAAATGTGTGCACCATGTGGTTGGTGATGGTTATGAATTTGTAGATCAAATTCCCAATGATATATCTTGGAAAGAAATTGTCAGCTGTAATAGGCCAGCGTATCATCATGAGGAATTCAAATTACAGAGATATGGTGAAAGGGAGCAGAAAGGTTCAGATCAGCAACTGAGCTTGCATTTTCCCTTGACATAGGTTGAGCAGTCCACATTCAGAATTAAGACCAATGAATACAGCCATCAACAAAAGCATCTCAGTCAGTTGGAACAGCAACAAGAAGAGGTATTTCCTTGTAAATTTGATGATCCTATTGCTGATTATTTGGATTCTATGAGCAGCATAGATTTTAAAATATTTTTGTCAGATGAAAGTTGGTTTATTCATATGTTCAAACCACTTTCCTATTCGATGTACATTCCATTATTTTTGGGGTCGAGATCAAAAATTTTGTCAGCAAGTATGTTTTTGACATGGCTTCATTAGAAGCATGAGTTTACTTGATTAAGCATTAGTACGGTGGTTAGAGTAAGAATGGGAAGGAAAATAAGCTCTGAATATGAGCAGCTAGGTCATTTTCAATTGTTTTCATGAATAACCAAAGCGGGCTACAGGAAGATTGCAAGGGATCAGACAAATGACTCCATGCCCAATGGAACACTAGAGGATAGGTTTGAGTTTTTGTTTTACAGGAAAGGAATTTGGTATGGGGTTCTTGGGACCTCACGGGGAGGTTCCCATCCCCAAGTAGGAGCCAGATGTTATCTCCTAAATAAATTAGTCTTAAATAGGTCAGACTCAGAGAATTTATTTTGTGTAGTAAGGAAGATTTCAGGGCACATTATGAAAGATTTTTGTTTTTAATAAAGTTTGGAACACCTTGTACTTTGTTTTTTCCCATAAAAAAATCAAATTTTAGCTTTCGGTGGCTTAGGCGAACATCTCAAATTTTCATTAGCCACCGAAAACAGAGCTTTCAGCAGCTTACAAACAGAATCCAGGGCTTCCAAGCCACCAAAAGCTGGCGTTTTTACTATGAAAGGTCATCTTTTTAAAATGATGATTTTGAGCGACTGGAGAATCATTTTGCAAAAATATCGGATTTGTTTGTTACTAACATGCCAGAGAACAATAACCTCTCTCAGTTCTCCTAGATATGTTTCATATTTGGAGAATCAAATCCATCTCTGAGCCCTAATTTTTGGATCTCAAAATTTCCTTGTTTGACACATGTTTTTGAAATACGAATCACGGGAAAATGAAAACAAATTTCAAAAAAATGAGAGAGGTTTTTGCTCAAAAACACCAATATACAAAAATCTATTTTGGTTTATATACATGTATCACATATTTGGAGAACCAAATACATATCTGAGCCCCAGTGTTCAGTAGTTTGGCCCAATTTTGGGGGCAAAAGATGACCTGCCAGTCCTCTAGGTGGCATTTTCGACCTCATCTATCACTCCATGAATATCTGCTGCAGATATTGAAGATTTGGAAAATCAGGCTGTCCAAGTTGCAAACAAGGAATTCTATCCCTCAGCCTCAATCTCACTAGAAGCTGAAAACCCTAGCAGAAGTGGCAATGAGCCTTTTTCACCCAGAAGCAGCTTGTGATACTACTCCCAACCCAAACCCTAGACAGGTTGCAAAGACATCAAAGGGACAGCACTAAAACCTTAAAACAACAGGGTAAAGTGTGCTGATAGTTTTGATTAAAATTTTTAAAACAGAGCTTTCGGTGGCTTAGGCGAACACCGTAGTTGTTCATTAGCCACCAAAAACATAGCTTTCGACAGCTTACAGAGCCAGAATTTTGCTTTCTTAGCCACCGAAAGCGCAGAACAATGCAGAAAGGCATAGTTTCACACAGAACCAACTTTGGTTGATCCAAACACCTCATGGATGATTTATAAGGTTGAAAATTAATGGAAGACACCGGTGCCTCGGGTCTGTTTCAGTTTTGAAGGTGCCAGCGAGGTGAAGTAGGTCACAAACCCTACCTACTTTGACAAAGTGTGACTTGTCTGCCAAATGGAAAGTTCTAGTTCTACTCCAGTGTCCACTACAGCTACTAAAGAGTTCGAAGAGTAGGAAGGTTTAGAGTTAGGTAGATTAGCACTTAAGTTAGGGTTTTTGACCTAATTTTTGTAAAACAATTATGTTTATCTATTTTTAGTAAATTCGATCCAATTTTTCAGGATCTGAAATAAATTTTGTAAAGGCTATAAATCTTGTGACTAATGTTGAAGCAAATGTTTGACTTCGAAGACTTTTAGACCCTTATTGTTATCAAGCTTGTCATGTTATTCATCATTTAATATAAGCTCTTTTGCCATTATATGTTCAGGTTCCATCTCTTTTCTATTCTGTACTTGTGCTTGGATGTCTGATTCAGGTTTATTCTTTTTGTCTAATACTAGATAGATGTCATCCTATCCCTTTTTTGATGAGTTGAATTGCAAATATTTTTTCCTTGTTATGATTAGCCATTCATATGTGATTGCTTTATATATGAATTTGCCAACATAGTGAGTTCTCCATTTATTCACCCTATTATCAACCCTCTGAACATTGATAGTTAGAAGCATTATCTATTTGATTGAATTTTATGCATGTCTTGAGTGAGTGAGGTCTTATAGGTCATCTGACTTGATCCATTTAGTAAACCATAGAAGAAACATTGAAGTTACTAGGAATCCTCGAGTTGCAATCTAGAGTTTCAAACTAAGGAGATGTGTCCCAATACACAGGAAGAGATAGAATACATGTACAAGGTTCCCTATTCATCAACAGTTGGAAGCTTGATGTATGCCATGGTGTGTACAAGACCAGATATTGCACATGCAGTGGTATTTGTGAGTAGGTATATGAACAATCCATGTAAAGAGAATTGGAAAGCAGTATAGTGGATTCTCAGGAATTTGAGAGGTGTCTCTTCTCATGCATTATGTTTTGGAGGTTCAGACATTGTTCTACATGGATATGTTGATGCAGATATGGCTGGTGATAAAGACAGCAGGAGGTGCACCACAGGGTATGTCTTTATTGTGGGTGGAAAAACAATAAGTTAGATTTCGAAATTGCAAAAGGTTGTTGCACTTTCAACAACATAAGAAGAGTATGTTGTTGCTACAAAGGCTAGTAAAGAAATGATTAATTTGGTTGTAGAGGTTCATGGAGGAATTGGGTAAGAAGCAAGAGAACAGAAGTTTGTACATCAACAGTCAGAGTGCCATTCATCTTGCAAATAACTCATCCTTCCATTTGAAGACTAAACATATACAACTCAACTACCATTTCATATGATTTGTTCTAGAAGATGAACTGTTAAAGTTGGAAAAGAAACATACTATCCAGAATCCTGCAGACATGTTGACAAAGGTAGTAACCAGAGAGAAGTCGATTTCCTGCTCGCTTTTAGTTGGCCTTAAAGCATGAAGGTAAAGAAGAGAAATTTTCCAATTCCAAGGTTCATAGCATACTCTAGCAAGTGCACCAGTAGCAGAGTTGTTGTGATCAATATCCAAGTAGGAGATTGTTGGTTGTGGAGCCTGATCTTCTAGATTCAGATATGTTATTGTTCAATGTTTGTGTTTGTACCCCAGGTTTACTGCACGCTCATCCCAACTAGGGGTGTGGGGGGACATCGTCACCTCACGCGGGTTTGGAGGGAAGTGGGCCCTCGACGAGGGTCAAGGGGCAAAGCCCCCAAAAGAAAATTTTTGGTATGTTTGTTGGAAAACAGTTTGCAGACTCATGGTATCGGGTGACCCGTAGTATTTTCCCATAGTAATTTCCCTATAAAATAAAAGCATTGGAATATGACTATGTATTGTATTGTATCATTGTAAAACAATCTCTGTGATTATGTGAGAGAGACTGTGAGAGTCTAAAGAGGAAGTGCAGTAGGGTTGTTGCAGGTTGTATCCCTTCATTTTGATGGATGCTATATAATAAAGGACTAATAATTTATGTGGGGAAGTAGCCCATATTGGTTGGACCACGTTATATATGTGTCTCTCTTGTAATGTGTTTAATATTTTCATCTTTTTTTTTGTTTAATTGTTATTTCTCGGTGATCCTGTTTTTTCTAACACTAATTGTTTATTTTCCTACCTTAGGAGGTCTTCGTCAAAACACTAGTGCATGCGGGACACACCTAGGGTACATATTCCACTTACTGTACCTGATTGCGTGATTTGAAGAACCTTAGGGACCAATCCCTATAATTTATGAACCCATTCTAAGTGTCACCAGCAGTCTCCTTTAGTGGACCTTGGTAGGTAAGCAGTCATGTTCAGTTATGCTCCAGTTACTATCATATAGATCAAAATAATTTATCCTAGCGCTAGTTTGCATGATTGAAGGGAGTGTGGGAACCTTTTCTCAACTACCCTCATCAGTCAACTGATTATAGACTAAGTTATTTATATGAAGTTGCATTAGTGAGCTCTAGTGGTGATTTTTCCACACTGAGTTAGCTCCAGAGTCAATCTGAGTTGGTAGATTCGAATCCTATCTTTAGCATTCGAATTCTCCTATATGTAAAACCAGTGTGTTCCATATTAATTACCGTATCATGAATATAATCATATTATTCCAATTTTATCTCCACGTGTGTGCAATTTTATTTGATTAATTAAACAATCTATTACTAAATGCCTCTCTCTCTCTTCTACAACATTCTCTTCCATTTGAATTCATGCATGCTAATGATCATATGCTTCATAAAATTTAACATTGTATCAAAGCAGGTAACCATGCCTACCTCAAACCTCGCAAACTTCCATGTTTGCACCAGAAGTAGTTGAGTTTCCACATAATTCATGGAATATTTGTATTGCCCCCTCTGGATTCATCTAGAGAATTCTATCCAAGTGTTATGTACTCAGAAAAAGTGCACGTGTCGAAGTGAAGGGTGTTTGAGCTAACATAAATTTGAATTGAATTATTTTGCAGTGTTTTTGCAAGTACATTCAAAGAATTTCTGAAGATTTGTTGATCAATACAACTGTGAAATGGAGAATTCAGCAACTCTGACTCATAGAATCCTTACTCCTTTCAATTACCTTAAATGGAGAGCATACATGGAGATTTCCTTGTGCAAAAAAGGTCTATACAGGATGACAATGGGAAGAGAGGTCAAACCCCAACAGTATATTGAAAAATTGAAGCATCTGAATAGGCTTGATGAAGAATTCGGCTTCATGTGCATCCACATATCTAGGGAATTGTTGTTCCACTTTGAGGGACTCAAAACTCTGAAAGAAGTATGGAATAAGATCAAATCCTTGTTTGGAAAATAGGATGAGCTAAGGGGCCATATCCTAGAGAATGAATTGATAGCACTACAACCTAGTAACTTTGAAACTATACAGTAATTTTTTACTAAATTCAAATCACTGGTCTTGCAATGCAAGCAATATGGGATTGAGAAGAAGGAAGAGCAATTGATGCTCTCCATACTGAGAAAACTTGGCTCAGAATTCTTGGTGTTTGTCTCTAATTTTTACTCTAGGAGATTTACTACTCCTAATTGGTGAATGCCATCCATTGATGCCTTCATGGAGTCTCTAATCCAAGAGCAAGAAGAGATTATACATATGGGAGCTCTCAGAGCCTCTCTAAATCAATCTCTCTTAGCTGGTGAGACAAGGAATGCGCAAGAAAGAAGGAACCAAAAAATTAAAGAGAAAATTAATGTTGAAATTAAACCTAAATATAATTTTGGTTCATTGGATGAAGCCTTAGGCTCTAGGAAGGACAAACACCAATGGTCTAATAAGAGAAAATGATCTTACTTTAAGAAAGGAAACCATACAGAGAAGTATTGTATGAAGAATACCATTGATCAGATGGAAAAACTCCTTGAGCAGCACAATATTTCCCTCCCTGAAAGTGCAAGGAAGACTGACTCTAGAGAAAAGACTGAAGATCATGATGAGAGATTCCATGCATTGAAGGCTAGTTGTTCAAAATCGCATGCCTTCCTCATCGATTCAAGAGCCTCCAATCATATGGTTGCATCCAGGGAATCATTATACTCATTAGAAAATACTGATGGTCTGAGTATTCACATGGGTGATGACACTCAATTTCGAGTTAAAGGAAAGGGTTCTTTCAAGTTAAAACATGGAATGTTCAAATATATACTTGGTGTCCCCTCCTTAGCTACAAATTTTTTATCTGTATACCAGATGACACATACTGGCCCACCAAAGTGAGTAGTATTTGGCCCTGACTCAGTGGAGATCTCAAATATGTCAACTGGGAAGATTATAGCAAAGGGTGTTGCAAACCATGCCTCCAAGGAATATGAATTCTCACACTTTCTGCCATTCTTAGATCCAGTACCGTATCAAATACCATTTGAAAGGGGAGGTAAAACCATTCTATCTACTCCTTTTACATATGATAATGTTTCCATTAGTGTTTCAGATTCATAATCCGAAGAAAAGGACCCATTTGAATCACTTTATGAAATTGAAGATGAAGTTCACAATGATCCAGATCCAAATCCAGTCCCTACTCCCAATCCTAGGCCGAAATTTGCACAAAAGGTTATTGAGGTAGCTAGGAACATGCTTGGAGATCTGTCTGACATGAGGAGAACAAGATCCCAGTTTTAGAAAGAGAACCTTGCACTATGTCAAGCAATTTCACTTCATTCATAAAGGTGCGACGAGCTTCCAGTGAGATGCTACATGATGGTAAGGACTTATCAATAACCATGCTCATAGAAGAACCAATTGCATCATGGCACTCTTCCTCCAGAAATAAGAGATAAAGGAAACATTCCTTCTCCTATCTATCATCGGATTGGAAGAAGATGGAAAAGTTCACTTGCATAGTCCCAAGATACTAGTGCACACAAGAACCAACATTATGCATTACTGCTCCATAGAGATGCATATTTCAACAATTTTTTCACAAGTTTTTGCTCAAGAAGAATTTTTTTCTCTTAAGTATCGAAAGCTTGTTTCCTGATTTACCTGATTTTTTTTTTGTTTTTTTTGGGGGGGGGTCCAATGAGGTTTTCCCCATTTCCTCAATTTTAGAAGTTATTATTTTTCATTTAGAATGTATGGATGACCTTTGGTCTTAGTTTCCAGGGTCCATGTTGTCCAAATTCAGGATTAAGAGGGGGTGTTGGGATTATTATCAATCCTCCCTTTGACCACATAGTCTAATTGTCTATTTTCCTAGCTTAGGAGGTCTTAATCGCACCACTAATGCATGGGGGACACACCTAGGGAACATATGCCACTTACTACTCCTTATTGCATGAGTTTAGGAGACCTAGGGACCAATCCCATAATTTAGGAACCCACTCTGAGTGCCACCAACAGTCTCCTTTAGTGGACCTTGGTAGGTAAGCAGTCATGTTCAGTTATGCTCCAGTTACTATCAGTTAGCCTAGTGCCAATTTGCATGATTGAAGTGAGTGTGGGTGCCTTTTCTCACCTACCCTCGTCAATTAATTGATTGTAGACTAAGTCAGTTATCCAGAGTTGCATCAGTGAGCTCCAATGGTGATTTTTCCACACTGATTTAGCTCTGGAGTTAGTCTAAGTTGGTAGATTCAAATCCTATATTTAGCATTTGGATTCCCCTATATGTACAACCAGTGTATTTCATATTAATTATGGATTCATGAATATAATCATATAATTCCAATTTTGTCTCCATGTGTGTGCAATTTTGTTTGATTAATTGAACAGTCTATTGCTAAATTCCTCTCTCTCTTCCGCAACGTTCTCTTCCATTTGAATTCATGCAGGCTGGTGACCTTATGCTTCATAGAATTTAACATAGTAAATATGCACATTTTATTTTTGATATAAAAATCCTCGACAGCTGCAAGTGAACAAGGTTGAAGAAGAGATAGGGGCTATGATTCCACAATTGGGGGAAGTAAGAGGGGCTAAGGGGTGATGAACCTATATCATGTCCTTGTCCTTCATTATCATTTTTACCCAAAGTTCCTTAACCTTAGAGTGTGTATCACTTGAATTAATTATGGGATTAGTTGTCCTAGGTGAGATTAAAAAGGGTAAAGTGGTCATTTTCGAGGAAGCCACTTGTCAATCCAAATTATTCATATATCTTGTGAAAAGCATTCATTGAGAATTCAATCATTCATTCATCCACTCTAGAATTTAGGAGCGGATATCATCTATGCTATGGTATATTTGGTTGGTAAGTGGGAGGAATATTGGTGTTCCATAACCTGTCACTCGATCCCACCCTTGATAAACAACAACCTAGATACCATGATAAATTGGTGTCAAAGAATAGGGAACCTGGCGTGTAATGTGAAATCCTTGGATCCTTGTCATGGATACTTTATGTCTGACCTATACAAGAGCTCCAAAAGGGGAAGGGGACATCCTGAGGAATTGTAGTGAAGATAAGGGGGTACCTTCCCTAGTGTTGTGTAGGATAATGGGGAATGAGTGGGGGGATGGGGTCGGCTATAGATGGGGTTACCTGCAACACTTGGGTAAAATATAGGTTCCCTTGCGTGAGGAGTGTTGTGTGATGAGTGTGGTTGTGTACTGAGGAGTAATAGGTGGTATTTCACCCCTTATGGAATGATAGCCCTAGATTGGGGGTGGAATCTATCAAAGAAAGATATGGGGTGGAATCTATCAAAGAAATATATGGGATGGAATCTGTCAAAGAATTCCTATTGTTGGGAGGAACGTCCTTTGCTTTCAACTAGTTGGAGGAAATTTAAAAGATAACTACCAAATGTGTATTAATGTCTTGGATGAAATTTTTGTTATATGTTTGCTTAATTCGTTGTTATTGTAATGTCCCCATACCCCATAATGCGAATAAATTAAAATGTTGCTTCAAGAACCCTTGTTCTCCTTTCTAAACACAGGGCATGGAAGCTAACACACTCTTCAACATTCATTCTCAAACTTAGAAACCATTGTAACAGTTGTTCCTCCCTCAACAAATCCCTTCCGTGACAGAAAACACATTTTCCGCACTGAACCTATCATTTCCACCTTTCGCCCTGCAAAACTCAGAAATCCAAACACAAAACACAACGAAAACATTAACCTTCCTCCCTTCTGCCCAGAACTCAAAAGTCAGAAACTCAAAACACAACGGACTACTTCGAACCTCCTTCTTCCTTTTCACCTTTCACCTTTCTCCCAGAACTCGAAAGTCGGAAACTCAAAACACGACGGAGTCCTTCAATCCTCTTTCCACCTTTTTTCCTACCACCCAGAACTCAGAATTCGGAAACATAACATTGGATGGAGTCCTTCAACCATGTTTTTTCCTTTCGCACTTCCACTTTTCACCTTTTCGACCTCGGAACTCAGGAATTAGAAATATAACGTTCGACAGAAATAGTTAACGGATATCCTGCCTTCCGCACTTCCTCTTTTCGCCCTTTCGACCTCAAAACACGGAAATCCATCTTTTTCCTTATACTTTTCATTGTTTTTTCACTTTCCATCTTTTCGCCTTCTGTAGGCGGAACCCAGGGTGCGGAAAACCAATCATTCTGCCCTATTCAACTTCTTGTTTTCGGCTTCCGCATTCTGCCTTGCCCAGGTGCCTTTCAAGGGGCGGAAATGCTAAGTCAAATGCATTTTGACTCTGTAACAAGCTTCCAATCTCCATGAACTTAAGCAAAATGTAAGGCAAAAACACAAGGCATATACAGAATTAAAATGCAAGAAAAACATAGCAGAAGTAAACTCCTACTAAATCATCAATAAGCAATCAACATGAATGTAATAATTCATAATCAAATACATTGGAGATTTAGAATAAACAATGAATACTTATCTTGGTGATGAAGTTAACCCGCAACTAGCTATGTCGTTGCAACGTTCCACCCAACCATAGGCCAATGTGTTCATTAATCTCTCAAAACCACTGCCACCCCCAAGCTGGGCATGATTTCCACAAGGAACTAGGGAACAACAAGATCACACATAGCTAGAACTCATCACAACATGGCCAAACCAACCTCCAGTTGGGTTTATCAGGCTGCTAAGGTAATGTCTCACTCATAGGTCAAATGCACACCAAGACTCAGCCAAACCAGCTAACAGTTGGGCTTCTCAGACTGCTAAGGCAATGGAAAGGTAGAATTGCTAAGCTAGTGAGCTCAACCACGAAGCTATGGACACCTACACCATATCTATCCAGCTTGGAATCCCACAATATCTACACACCCAACACAAGGAAGTATTCCCTTCACTGCTACACAGTTCCCTCGGGCCATACCTTCCCTTCTAGTGCTCTCCAAGGTGTGCATAAAGGATTTTCCAGCCCCTCTTGTCTGTGAGGTTCCTCTCTTCACTAGGTTTATCATCCAATTCTAGGCCTCTTCCACTCCTAAGCCTTTCAAACCAAAACAGGGATGTGCATCACAGCTATCCACAAGGAAACACGGCAACACAGGCTGCACTCTATAACACACAGACAAGCAGGTTTGCATACCACACTGTAGTTCAAGAGAAACACTGTAGAACAACTCGTGCTGCCACTCCAGACAATGAACAAAAATGGGATCACGCTGCACCACAATGAACAATCACGATTGCGGGCTTGGGAATGAACAACGCATGAATGAGTGAGCGTGTATGATGAGAATGATCCCTCCTCCATGAAGAACAACAACAAAACCTTCTCGCAACTAAGAGAATGGACAAACTGGCACGCATCCATGTGCTTACTTGCTACAGAAGCAAGAATGTGGATTCCCAGACTACAGGATTACTTAGACAAGCAATCAGACTGCCATGCCCTACTCTGCCCAAGGCATTAACTGCCTCAACCAACTTCTAGAAGAAATTAATTATTGAGTGCAGGGGACAAAAACGTAGCTAAGGGTTCAAGGGTTCTCCCATTGACATCTGGCATCACCCTAAGGCTCAGGAGTTTCAGTAAATCCCCACCCTATCCCTTGTATTAATCTTTCACATTGATATATGAACAAATAATCAATCTCATCAAGAAATAATCAACAAATAACTCAAAAATGGTGTTAATCAGAACCAAAATGGTTTCCTCTCTGTATATTCAATAAACAATGAATAGTTACAATAACAATGTCAAGCAATAGCTCGAATGAGTGAGGAATTTGAATACCTAAGGAGGTCATTCGAAATAAATGAGTGAGTCTAGCTTAACTGACTCTAAACCATTGGTTCACACTCAGTTAACCACTTGACCAAAACCCTAATTGACTCACCAAACCCTAACTGAAGTTGGAGTGCAATAAATGACTGAATCTCAACTTAAAGAGATCAAACACATGTCATAGCAAGCCAACCATCAAGTGCTAGTGCTCAATGACTTCAATATACCTCGATGAGGTTAACTGAAGCTGAACTGATCATCAGAAGTTGGTGGAGGCGCCCCTGTTGACTCCAGATCATTAAATAATAATAAATAATCATCAAATAATATATTTAATGAGAGGAGGTGCCTTAACTGACTGGTTGAACTAATTGTAATCACCAGTTAGCAATTAGGTGCATTAATATCACTCAGATCACCCCTAGAGTGCTCCGGTTAGCCTCCTTGACTGTAGGTAGGCATGGGTGTGACTGGATGATGTCAATTAATGCTCCACTGATGTCAATTAATGTCAATGATAGTTAGGATACTGGTTTAACTAGGCCAATTTGACCAAAAAGAGTGTGTATGGTGGTAAATGTCTCCAACACCCCCCCTTAAGCTATACTTAGGAAGAGTTAGAAAACATAAATGCATAAAAATGCTAGGGCCCTGGCAACAAAGGCCATAGGTCACCCTGTACAATAAAGTAACTACTTAATATAACCAAGGAAATGGGGAAAACCTCATGGGAAAAATACCCCCCCTCAAACTAAGCAGTAAATCAAGAATTGGTTCTTCTATGCAGTAGCATACTGATACTGTGCATGTGAACCTATGAATCCAAACTAAATGAATATGTCTGGAGGAATCTTCCACTTTGGAAGAAGAACAATGCACTCAACTGAATCAGAAATATAAACAGCTGCACGGTGAAAACTGGACCCATGTAGAGCAGTTGAAATCATCTGAAGAAAGAGCAAAGGTTCTTGAGGATTCAAACCATGTGTGGAACACTCAAGAAACTGATTTTTTGCAGCCTTGAACAGCAAAACATGAGTGGTAAAATCAGCCCCAATTTTTGAGAGCAAGTGTCCAAGCGGATGCAGAATGTCTTCCTCTTTACTAGTTCTGTGAGGAGATGAGCATGTGACCAAAGGTAGAGAAGCCCTGGGACTCTGGAGAGCGAATGCTTGAGCTCCATAATCTGATATAGCTTCTGAAATAGCTAATGAATCACATAATAAAATATCAGCAACCTCATATGAGGAAACTAACACCAAATCCCCATCAACAGTTTTGAAGAGAAAGTGTGGTACTTGATTTTTCACACTGGAATTGGTGAGAGTAGCTACGACCATGACTGAAAGCTCTTGGATTTTAAAATATGAAAAAAATAATATCAGATCAGAATGTAAATCAGATCTAAATAAGTTCACAACAGATCCAAAACTGTGAAATGAAATCAAATCCCCAGCAGCAGTTTTGTAGGAGACTTGCGGTACTTGTTTCTTCACACCGTTGATGAGAACAGCTACAAGCAATACTGAAGGTTTATGAACCTGAAATTTTGAACCAAGAAATATCAGATAAGATCCAAATAATATCATATCAGATCCAATAAGGTTCATATCATATCCAAAATTATGGTCAACCGAGACGGTGGATGCACAGTTGTCTTTTTCTTCAAAATTCTGAATTTCGGTGCATGCAATCCTGCAGGATTGTGCTGGAAGATATATATCATGGGGAGCAAATGTGTCACTCTTATAATCTGATATTTCTTCCAAAATATCCAAGTTTTTACATATTTTCACACCAGCAGCAACATTAGAGGGAGAAAAATCAAATTTCTCTTCAATTTCGGAAGCAATTACTAGTAAATTTTGCACATAATTCAAAGGAAAATCACCGGTGAATGTTTGCATGGAAGTGCAGCAGTATTTTTCTTCAATGTCAGAGATTCGAATGTCTTCTTCTGTTTCAGCAATATGAGGAGATGAGATATCATAGATCTCATGAACTTCTGGAGCATCAGGAGAAGGAGTCACTGCATGGAAACTTTCTTCAATTCGAATTGACTGTGTAGAAGATTGTGCTTCATCTTCATCTTGAAAAACTTCATCAGAGAGAGTAGAGGCTGAGAATTTTGAGTAAATAACTCTTGTGGTGTTGGATGTGATCTCCAAAGTGCTATTATGATCCTCATTGTGCTTACCAAAGGTTCTGTCCAATTTCGTCTAGAGATCCTTTGGGTATTCAGCAGAACCAATAAGGTAGCGCAAGCTAGGAGAAAGGGCCAGACATATTGCTCCAAAAGCTCTGTCATCGTCATTTAGCCAGTCATTCTCATTCTCATAAGACTCTTTTCCAAGTCCAATAAACACCTCATAGATACCCCGTCTCTTCAGAGATGCAACCATCTTCAACTTCCATTCTGAATAGCTTGTGAATGGGGTGAGAAGAGGGACTGATGAGTCCATTCGAAGTTGTACCTATTAAAACCTGCAAATCACAACAAGAGGGCACCGTAAGGTCGGACATCCTGCACATTTTAGGCTTTCATCACACCCAGCATAGTCAATCAAGCAAGCTTGATCAACAAGTTCTTTACTTGGGGTATTAAGTGGTAAGCCTTGGCTTTTGGTGCAGTGCTGGATTTTTGAGCAATTGCTCAAATTTCATGGAGAAATCTATCAAAAATCTTGTTTTTGAGAGATAGATCTTCGTCCCGTCGTAAGCTCTAATACCATATTAATCTTTCACATTGATCTAGGAACAAATAATCAATCTCATCAAGAAATAATCAACAAATAACTCAAAAATGGTGTTAATCAGAACCAGAATGGTTTCCTCTCTGTATATTCAATAAACAATGAATAGTTACAATAACAATGTTAAGCAATAGCTTGAATGAGTGATGAATTTGAATACCTAAGGAGGTCATTCGAAATCAATGAGTGAGTCTAGCTTAACTGACTCTAAACCATTGGTTCACACTCAGTTAACCACTTGACCAAAACCCTAATTGACTCACCAAACCCTAACTGAAGTCGGAGTGCAATAAATGATTGAATCTCAATTGAAAGAGATCAAACACATGTCATAGCAAGCCAACCATCAAGTGCTAGTGTTCAATGACTTCAATGAACCCCGATGAGGTTAACTAAAGCTAAACTGATCATCAGAAGTTGGTGGAGGTGCCCCTGTTGACTCCAGATCATTAAATAATAATAAATAATCATTAAATAATATATTTAATGAGAGGAGGTGCCTTAACTGACTGGTTGAACTAATTGTAACCACCATTTAGCAATTAGGTGCATTAATATCACTCAGATCACCCCCGGAGTGCTCCAATTAGCCTCCTTGACTGTAAGAGAAGGCTAAGTTAGCCTCTTTAACTGTAGGTAGGCATGGGTGTGACTGGATGATGTCAATTAATGCTCCACTAATGTCAATTAATGTCAATTATACTTAGGATAGTGGTTTAACTAGGCCAATTTGACCAAAAAGAGTGTGTATGGTGGTAAATGTCTCCAACACCTTGTGAAATCATGCCCCCATCTCTTTCACATTGCAGTCCCATAGCTAGTTGTGGTATTTTATTAATTGTATATTTACATGATATATCAAAATGTACTATGCCTGACTTAGCACCATAACCATAGGTATCAACCTTGATCACCTTTATACAAAACATCAATCAATGGCAAGGCATTGGCCTTGAGCTCCTTGCCATGATTCATTACAATATATACATCATGTACAATTTCAATATCATGGGGTCAAAACCAGGGTATTATAGTTATGGAAATGATTATCTGCATGGATTTATTGAGCTTGGACGTATGAATGCAATCATGGTAGAAATATTTGCATAGTTAGAATGTGAAATTTTAGTTTAAAAGGTTATTATAATATATATTACTTCCGCTATTAAAATTTGTATTATAGGAGTTCATTGGAAAACGAATTTGAATCTAGCATTAGGGACAGAATTTGTATGTGGGATTGAGTATCATGTGGTATCAACGGATTAAAGAGGCTATTGGGTACGTGAGAAAGTGGTATCAGAGCTACATGTTGCAACATTGGGACTACATGCACCATAATCTATATGCACATGAATATGTTACAAGTTGCATGAGAAGTGTTTGATAGAATGTATGAGAGAAAATATTCAGGGAAAAATTATGTTGAGCCTTTTCATGTTAACTCAGTTGTCCAATTAAAAGATTGAATCGTTATTTGAAAAATTCAACCAGATATGGAAGGTAACTAGAGTATAAAATTTTGATTTTCATTTGGTACTATGGGATTTTGGGTGAAAAATTACACTTTGCAAGAAAACTATTTAACGAAATGCCTTGAAGGAATTTGTGATTTCTAATGCTCAAATTTTGTTTTTGGAACCAAAATGAAATTGGCATGAAAAATGGTAGTGAAAAAAATGTGAAAGGAAAACTCGGTACTGATAAGTTCATGTAGGAACTCGAACCAGTGACAAAGATTACTATTGATGTTAGTTGACAGCAAAATGTTTCTAGAATGGGAAAAGGCCAAGTGTGAATTCAGGTTGGTCATCTATTTTTGGAAACATGACAAATGTAGTTTACATGTTAGCCTCATGTTTCAAAAATTCAAACTTTAAGAAATTGTAAAAACATGAAAATTTCAGAAATAAAAATAAAAAAAATAAAAAATAAAAATTGATGTGGGACCATTGGTGCCACGGAGATGGAGGTATGACGTGGAGGTACCATGTGGAGAGGGGGTGTGATATGGACCATCCATGTGGAGTGAGTGTACATGTGGTAGTTCTAGCAAGGGGTCAGATGCATATGTGGTTTCCACGTTGGATAGATGGAGACCGATTGATGTCATGAACAACCCATATTACCACGAGAAAATTAGATATTACGATCTGAACCATTCACACAACCAAAAATGATAGGATTTTATCAAAGAAGAGTCTTTTACAAATGACCCAGATTGGTCATGCAAGTTTCATCATTAGATATACACCATTTATGCAAAGAGAGTTGATCGGAGGGTAACAAGACCCTCCTATGAACAGGTAATATTTAATCTCACATGTTGCACCGTGTGATCGTGACCGTTCTCACATGAAAAGATAATGGTGCCTTATCCTAATGCGTTTTGTCGCAAATGACGAAGATTTAATTACACATGTTGCATTGCGTGATCACGACTGTTCATGCATGGGAAGGTGATTGTACCTTATCCTAATGGGTATTGTACCGAATCATTGATATTTAATCTGGGTCCGCATGAGAAAATATTTGAAACATTTGCAAAGATTATGGTCTGCACACGCAATGGCGCATGTGAAGAGAAAATCGATGCCATAAAAGTTTAAAAGGGTCACAATGACATGGAAACTTGGGAGAAATAAAAGATGACAAGGAAAATTAGGTAGGGAAAGACATGGCCACACCCAATGACAACACATAGGACCCTAGTTCCACATTGGAATCCACATGTCAGCATCCTACCACGTTAGCAAAAATTAGAAAAGTACATAAAAAAAAGTCTAGAGCCCGAAAATTGTTTTGTCCATAACAAGAGCAATTTAATAAACAACTATGTGTTTTACCAATAAAATGCCCGATGTGTTTCTTTATGTTCAACCAAGAGAAATTTAGCTCGGAATTTGATGAAACCAATGGAATTTCAATGCCATTAAGGAATACTACAAAGTTTATAGTGAGGGGCATGGGACTATTTTGCTCCAATTTTATTGAAATCTTGAATTAATGGTTTTTGAAGATGCATAACCAAGTGGTTGTACATGGGTTATATTGGGGATGAAATTATTATAGATACAGTCATGGTCTAGGCACACTAATAAACCTAGTTTCATTTGGCCAAACTCAAAAAGGTGTGAATCCTAGGTGCAAAAGAAGGTCAAAATCCACAGTTTGGGTGCACAAAAATGCAATTTTGCAAAATATGGAGTAAAACCGACCCCATATGTAAAAACTAGAAAAATTTATGAACTTGACATTTTACCTACTTATCAAGAAGAACAAAATTGGTTAAAGGAATTTCTCCCATAAATGCATAGTTTGGGAGACAGTAATTTTTGCTAAAAATTCTAATTTTGTAGAAAATATAAAAGTTAAAAGATGACAATTTCATAATTTAATAAAATTGGGATGGCTGCATCCAATGTCAAAAAAAAAAACCAATTTTTCACATATTTTCTTGTACAAGTCTTCAAATTTGGTCCTTAAAATTCAGAGCAGCTAGGGCATACTTGGGTAAAAATACTAACTTTGGGGAATTATAACTTTTATCAAAAAACCCAGAATTAAGAATAGGTATAGTCATTACAAAGGTAATATAGAGGAGAATACAACATTTAGTTTTCATTTCTGAAATGTGTTCCTATTTATTTAATAAAGTGCACAAAACATAACCTCTCGGCTTAATTAGACAAGGTAAAGTGCAAATTGGGTGAACTTACAAATTTTGGAGGGATGTGATTTTTGTTGTAAGATCATAATGAAGTGTGGATATAGTCATTGGAAATTTCATCTACATAAGGATAGGATGGAAGGATTCTAAATTTGAAATATGTTTCTTGTTGTTTTAGAGGGCAAGCAAAACAAAGCCTTTGGGTTTGATTTGGCAAGACAATTGTTAATCTGGGTAATTTTCAAAGTGACTTAAATTTTGGAAAAAAATTGTATGGTGAAATAGGAGTGTCACAAAGGTGAAATTGGATAGGTGTGAACACTATTATGGTTCTCTCACAATTAAGCAGATGCATTGTTGGGAAAGCAAGCAAAGTAAATTATTGGCTAACTAGAAAGGTGCAAGATTAAACCAAGTAGGGTTGAGTGCTTGGTATATGGATTATTGATTAATGAGTAGTGACAAACATGTATTATGAATAAAGAATAAAAATAACAATAATGGTTGTTGGTGTCTTGAATAATAATGCATTCCAAGTATTGATTGGAACTAGTATGTGCAATTTGAACTCTAAGGAAGATCCAATGGAGCTTGTTGATTGAAGTGGATATGGTATGCCACGATGGAATACATAGAAAAATGTATTGAAGTTACCTATAGGTATAGAATATAAATGGGATTCATGACCCTTATAATGGGTTATTGTGTACAATCTAGCAACAATGATAGCTAACAACAACATGGAACATATCAACAAGTGAGGAACATGGAACATATCCTTGGGGAAAAGGAAATGCATCTCATATAGAATATGAGTGAATTACCCATGTGGGTAAGTGCAAGTATGCTCGAAAGAGTTGTGGGATATGGACCAACAAATTATGTGTAAAGAATGAGAAGACCTAGCAAACTTCCACTCAAATGGAAGCCGCTAATTTATGGAATAAGACATTCTAGTGGGTGGATCTATCATGTGGTTCAGGATTGTGGTGAGGAGTTTAATGGAAAAATGAAGGACAACTCCATAGTTGAATGGAACCTAAAGACAACATCATAATATAATATAGTGACTTCTGAAATAGAATTATGAAGAGATCATACAAATGAAAAGTAAAAGTGGCCATGGCATATAAGCTTGAAAAACAGAGTAGAATTTCAAAGGATTACAAGTGGATATGGAATGGAACTTTTTGCAGCATATGAGCTTCTAGGAAGAGAATGTGAAGAAAATGTTTCGGAAATATTGGCCCAAGGAAGGAACACTAGTACAAAATGAGAGATAAGTGACTAGGCGACCAAAGAATTTGGTCACTGCGGATTTTTCAAGGGATAAATGACCAAAATTGAGAAATTTTAAGTGAGGTAACTAAAAAAGACCAAGATAAATGACCGATTTGGTCATGAGATAAGAACTAAACTAAAAATGACCAATATAAATGACCAATTTGGTAATGGGATAAGAACTAAACTAAAAATGACCAAATAACAATTGGTCGTTTATTTGGTCATTTTTAGTTGTCACTCCGACAATGGAAAATTACAATTTTGACAATGACTTTGTACAATTTACTAAATTATAACATTGTAAATGGATTCAGAGACCCCATAGAATTTAGAAAATTGCAGGCCCCTTCATATGTCACAACTTATCATTAATACATATACTTTGCACTGCTTACATTAACGACCTTATATGTAGTCTTTTGTTCTTGGAGTAGAAGCAATTTACTTATAAGCTTTACATCCTTCCCTAGGTATCATAATTAATTTTCAATACATCTATGGTACAAGCATTAATAAAAACCATCACAAGTTGAGATATCGCAAGTACCACATAATTAAACTAAAAATGACCACATAACAATTGGTCATTTATTTAGTCATTTTTAGTTGTGTCACTCCGACAATGGAAAATGACAATTTTGACAATGAATTTGTACAATTTACTAAATTTCAACACTGCAAATAGATTTGGGGGTCTCTAAATCTATTTGCAGTGTTAAAATTTATTAAATTGTAACATTGTAGATGGATTCAAAGACACAAGCTAGTGTCAAAACATGACACCATAGGAGAACCTACTAAAAAATTTTGCAAGACCGTTTCATCTATACTGTCACATCCAATTCTATGTGTTTATCATGTCCATATCGTATTTCACCATTTTTGCTTTCGTATTATCCCTTCAACAGATCCTCCAAGTTGCATCATGTGCATCATCATAATGTGGTTGAGGCAAGTCTTTGGTATTTTTTGTCTTTCCGTCTCGACATTGTCATGTTGTGAGGTTGGTGTCATTATCTTTGGCTCATCATACTGGTCACGTTCATACTTCGTTTGAACAAAACCATCGACGTTTGACACTCTAGGCAATATGTTAAATTTTTGACAAGTTCATGTATTTTGTGTCATCATTTTACCTAAAAATTGTCAATTTCACAACCTCCATTAATTCTCCATATGAATCCATTCATCATGGTTCTCCTCGTGAATGAGTTTGAAAAGTTATAAAGTTCTCCTCGAGTCTCTTTCCTAAAAAAAATCACAAATATCCTCCATTTTGAAAAGAAAAAAAATCCTCCCTTTTCGTAAAATTCTTTTTAAAAAGAAGAGTTACCATGATTATGATATTTCCTCAAGTTGACATTGAATAAATAAATTGTTAATGGTGTAAAATAAAACTCTAAAAGCAAAAATGGATACACAACATTATATCAAGGAATAAGAAATAAAAATCCATTCAATTAGAAATTATTCCTCCTTCCCATCTACTTGTATTCAATTAGAAACTATTCCTTTCGTTCTCGCTCATCCACTTATTTTCAGTTAGAATCTATTCCTTCGACTTTTTNCACAATTTATATATATATATATATATATATATATATATATATATATATATATTGGAATATAAGGTACACATAAAATGGTTTAATGGGGTAATTGTGATAATTAGAATTTTGATAGCATGGAATATGTTGGCTCAATCTTGTTGGTAAGCATGTTCGGGTCAAATTTGTTTTGTCTTGTTTCCCTATTTTATTTGTTATGTTATTCTTAGTACCATTATAGTAATGGTCACCCTTAACAAAGAAATTTGAGGATTTCTCTTGTAGGATGGAAAGTCAAACCACCATAGATTTTACCTAGTCAATTGGGATATGATCAATTCCCTAAAGATCATGGAGGGTTAGGAATTTGGGAGCCTTGTTTAATGGATATTACAATGGGGGATAAATTGTTGTGGAGGTTGATCTCCAAAAAAAGGGAATGGTGGAAGGACATAGGAAAAAATATATGGGCAGGAACCAATTGAGGTATCTTGATGATCACCACCTAGAGGGTAGTGGAACTGGTATATGGGAAGTCTGCAAGGCCATTGGATCACTTATGTGGAACCATCTATACTAGGTTCCTTGATAAGGGGAGAGAATCACGATGTGGAATGATGAAATTATAGGGCATGCTCCCTTGGTAAGAAGACAAGGTTTTCATGATATAAAAAAAGGATGACTTTGCATGCTTTTTTCTCCTTTTATGATATATTGAATTGGATGCAATCAAGTCTTTGGAGTGGGTGGGAGGACACAGATGTTCCTAAACATCCAAATTATGACTATAAATTTCTTCTTTAATATAAACTTCTAACCTTTAGGTGGGATTTTTTGTAAATTTTGGTTGTTCCGGTTTTTTTAATATTAACTTAATTGTTTTTGTGAAAAAAATAATAAGATTAGAATTTTGATCTATTATTTATATTTTAAATTTATTGATTTTATTAAAAAAAATGTTTAATGACTAATAAGAAAAAGAATTATATATGATGGATTTGATAGGTCTTTGACATGGATCCTAAAAAAATATGATGTTCATGAAAATAACAATTTCAAAATTCATCAAAACATTTATCAAAGTACATGAAATGTGTTTTCTAATTTACCCAAGGTCAAGATGTGAAGCAATACAATTATGAAATAGATCCAATTTGTTACCTTCCGACTATTGATAAAATTGAAGTATGCATAAGAAGTCCCGACATCTTTGGTTTTATCCACTTCCAAAAGAAAAACTACATATGGCATTTATCAAACATGAAATGACATGAATTTCCAATTTTGCTAATTCCCAATCAATGACTCTAGAGGCTTTAATTCATCCAAAAATTCACTCATAAATAAAGGAACTAGTTTCACATGTTCAGGTATTTGATATGACTCTATCTTTTCCTTCATCTCAATATTAAAAATTTGCAAGTGAACCTAAGTACTGCCAAGTATTTGAGATACCAGAAGTCAATAACATTTGAAGTGTCATAAGAGCTTAAAAGTTTCAACTCGTGACTAAGTGTTAAAAAAAAATCCACAAATTTAGTAATTTTATGAATAATCTTTGGATTACCTCTGATTTAGTGGAATCATCATATTTTCCAAGCTTCAGCCCTAGTACTTTCCTTCCTAGTCAAAGTTGGGTCACATGGGTTGTGTAGTATCCCTACTCGTCGTGTTGCTTTCCAACTGTTTTGAAACTTGCTGCAAAGCTTCTAGAGCCTCCTTAAAGAATCCCATATGTTTCCCTACATTGAAATCTGGGCACAAGATGTTCCTTTCCTTATCTAGAGGGGCGGCCAATTGGAACTAAAACAATACCAACTTTTTCCTAGAGGACCATTGAAGGTATGTCGTAGCCATTAGTACCGTGGGTCCTAGATACACATTCATGGACTCAATCTTCATTGCTTTCACTAACGCTTCTCGTTGAGTCGTCTACTTTGTTCCAAGGGATAATCAAGTTAGAGGTAACAACCCTTGGATTACATTTTCCACTTCTCTAAAAGTCGTCATGGCCCTTGAATTGCCTTGAAGCACATATGAATGTTCATAAGGGTTTTTGTCATATGACTTATTATAGTTCCACCACAATGGTTGGTGTGGGATTGAGCAATCAAACCTATAACACTATCAGTGGCTTGGGATGCCCCAAGACCGACTTATCTTCATCAGTAGAATAGGATCCAGTGGTTGTGGAAAGTGTGATGTTGACATGTGTTAATGGATCTAATGGGGAAACCCGACCCAACAAAAGAAGAAAATGTTGTAATATCTTGGTATAGAGATGTGTTAGACTTCCATTTTCCAAAGTATATGATAAAAGAACACAATAAATATTTTGTTGCCACTTTTTGATTAGTAGTTAAAATTTTTAATAAATTTGTGTATTTCCATGTTCCAAAATATATGATAAAAAAACATAATAAATCTTTAGATTACTAATTTTTTACTTTTTATTAATAGTTAAATTCTTTAATATTTATTTTATTTCTTGTTTTTTATTAGTTGTTAAATTCATTAATATTTTTTATTAATTAAAGATCATTTCAAGTTTTTGATTAAAAGTTAAATTTTTTAATATTTCTTTAATTGTTATTTTTTAGTAGTTAAATTCTTTCATAAATTTTTTATTAACAAAAGATACTTTCAACTTTATAACTGAGTGTAATTTTTTCAACTAAACAACAAAGAAATTTAGTTCGAACACAAAGATGAAATGAAATTGTTCTCTTTCCCATTATGTGAGAGTATTCATGGATAATTAGCATTTTTCATCAATTACACATTAGAGGTGTTCCGCGTACTAAGTAAATTTATAAAGATAATATAATTTTTAAATACTATCGGCTTTAGGGTAGTGGCTGGCTTTGAAGTTATGTCGATTCATTTGAGTGCAAAATATGTAATCATAAATTTCATTAGGATGATATAGCTTTATAAGTTTAGTGTGTTATAGGGTGCGATCATACCAACGTTAATGTATTGGATTCCATCAAAACTTCGTAGTTAAGTGCGCTTGGGCTAGAGTAGTACTGGGATGAGTGACCTTCTGGGAAGTCCTAGTGTTGCACCCTCCAAAAAAAAGCTCCAAGGGTTAGCTCAATTGGTAAGACATGTGCACACTCTCTCAGTTCGGGGAGAGGTCACGGGTTCAAGCCTTGAGTCCTTTGGGGTTAGACCTTCTGCGAGGATGGACGGCAGTTTACCACCTCTACCATACACTAATGTGGGGAAGTATTGCTGGGTTTCCCGTGCATATTTCCATATGAAAAAAAAAAGTCCAGTGTGTTATTAATCATAACTTGGTTGCATGTATAACTATTGAATTATAAATCAGTATGTTCAACTTACGTGTTTTACAGGAATCCTTGTGTTTTCCAAATTATTTGAATGAGTGGCATTAGATACAAAATTGGTTCTCATTTTTTATGTTTGGATATAACTCCAAATGTTTTGCTGCCTCCAGCTATTTTTAACCTACTCGAGAATTCTTTCTATTTTCTTTTCACCATTATATTATATGGAATATAACTATGAACTATTTGCATTATGATAAGATCAATTAGAGCTACATTACAATGAGGAATATGTTGGAAGCTTAATAATATCAATAAAAGCTACATTACAATGAGGAATATGTTGGAAGCTTAATAATATCAATAAAAGCTACATTACAATGAGGAATATGTTGGAAGCTTAAAATTATATTTCATGGTAGTTCGTAGATTAACATATAATTTTTTTTACTTAAAGGGACATGGCATATGAGTTATTGTATGCAATGGATTACATTCATAGGATCAATAGGATGTGCACATGATAACAAGTCAGCGATCGTGTATTTTTTAGACAAAAAGGTTGTGCTGGTCGAAATATTATTGTAGGATATGAATGATGTGAATAGGTTGTTGTAGCAGTTATGAGACAAACCTAGAAGTTTTTAGGGAAGAAACAACTATGAAGGAGGTTTAATGATTTCACAGTATGAGGGATAAACATAAAAAAAATGAGGAAGAATCGTGTTCTCATCTGATAATGAAATGTAAGGGAATTGTGCTTATTGGTGGAACACTATGGTCTATGGCTTGCCATTATTATGTCCTCAACATATAGTATTCGGTCAAGGACATTAGTTCATCAATGAGGAGATTAATTTTTCCATGGACTGTAGTTTTAAAACTATTGTTTAGAGTTTATATTAAAAACAAATTTTAAAAGCATATTTATTTAAATTGTTAATGGTTACCAGAGGTTGGCGTCTACCTTGTTTTGTGTTGGCCACCCCCTGGCGATGGGCAGATGTCAGCCAAATTTAATGTATCAGGCATGCTGGCCATTGAAATATGTAATGACTGCTAACCTTTGAAAATTTAATGGGGTTATCAGTATTCAGTAAACAACGTGTTCCCACGAAAAAACACTAGCAACATTTTCATCAATTCTACGTTGGCAAACTCTTGAGATGCAAAGCAAGGATAACAAAGAGGAGATGGACGAGAAGAAGTGTTCTCTGGATCAAGAGTCAATGAACTATGAGTGTATGTTGTTGAAGAATATAATCGCACTAGTCAAATGCATTATTAAATAGTTAGTTAGTTGAGTAGTTGATTTGGTCACCTTATCTTGATTAGTGACCCATAGTATTTTCTGGTCCGTGGTATTGTTGTTATGTAGTCGTATATATGTTGCTGCTAAATAATGAGAAGACAATCAATATGCCCATTGTGTGTTCCATCATATTCTACTTTTTTTCTTTAATATTTAACATGGTATCAGAGCATATGGCCTAATCCATTTCTTGGGTAATCCTTTTCACAAAGTGGAAAGCACACACACACAGATGTTATGATTGAAGCCAGAACACATCAGCGTGGAGAAATCAGGCATATATTTTTGTTCTTCTCTTGGAGCGCCACTACACCCTGTCCCTATCGAGAATTGTGGTACCTCAGCACTATCCGCACTTTTTGTTAAGACAAAGTGCGGTACTATTCTCACTTTGTCTTCATACAAATTAAAGTGGAGTACCACTGCTCTATTCTCTTAGACAAAGTGTGGTACTATTCACACTTTCTCTTCATACAAAGTGTGGTACCACCACTCTATTCTCTTAGCCAAAGTGCAGTGAACCTTGGTTACTTACACCAATTTTTGGTACCGCACCCATCCAATGCCATGTGTTAACTATACAAGGTGCATTACCTATTTTATAGAATTTAAAAAAAAGAGATAGGGAGATATCTAGTTAGTCATACCATCATGGCTACTACCAGCACAAGTAATTTTGGTCAAGACCGGTACCAACTATGAGTTTTGGTCAAGATGAAGACGTTTCTCCAGCTCAACAAATGTTGGGATATGGTTGAAACTGGGTTCAAAGAACCTGATAGAAATGCTCTAGACGTAGTGAGTAATGCCCAGAAGAATGTAGTAGAAGCTCATTGAGACCGAGATCTCATAGCCAAATGGTTGATCCAAAGTTGCATCGAGGAGTCCATTTTCCCGCGGATCTCAGGAGCTACTAGCACCCATCAAGCTTGGAATCCGCTCACATCCGCCTCTAAGGGAATAGACCGAGTAAAAATGGTAAGATTGCAAACCCTCTAAATTCAATTTGAAAGTTTGAAAATGAAGGAAACATAAAATGTAAATGAGTTTATGAATATGGTTTCGGGTATTATAACCCAATTTCAAACCTATGACAAACCTCTGGAACAAGAGGTAGTTGTTCAGAATCATGGGAAAGTGTCCCTTGCATTCATTTGCTACCAAGGAGAAGCCTTTGTGTTTATGCTTATCTTCTCGTGACTCGGTCCCAGCAGTTGACTAGGTCATCCATCCTATACAGACTGTGGAGCCTACTCTCCACTCTGTCAATCCATTTGAAAGTTTAGACATGTGTCCTATCTCGGATGATCTCCTTCCTTCGGATGAAGTCTTCCTAGAGTCTTTGATATAGTCTGACCTTCTTTTAGATGTTGGTTCAGTTGTGACTAAGTCTAACCCTGATTTTCTTAGTAAGCCTGATCTTTCCATGGATCGGTCTTCTTATGTTGGTCTTTTTGAGTTTTTAGACTCTCCCTTCAAACAACAAGTTAGTGATTTTGATGAGTTTGATTTTTCTTATGAATTTTCCAACTCCTGTAATACTGAGTTTGTTCCTGCAGACTCTATCTCCCTTGTTGTTTTTTTCTTTTCTTCTGAGGTTGATCTTATTGATTATAAACCCTTGGATCTTGGCACTATAGAGTCCTCTTTCATTGATTATGCCTTGACTACACCTTTTGTAGAAGATAGCAAAGTCACATGTGTTTCTACCAAAGTGATTTGAATCGGATCTTTTCTTCTGAATGTGTTTCTGATGTTGGTGTTTCTTGGAGACAGAATTTGTAGTTGGATTCACAACTGTTAACTGGCCTCACCTTGTTGTTCAAGTTGTAACGACATTTGCATGTACACTTCTCACGCTTTTGAGCATGATGTCAGCTTCCACGCTCTTAGCTCGTTGTTTAAGCCCTCATCTCTATTCTCATGATTGCTCAGCCCTGTATCATTTTTCCTTTGCAACTTGACACCTTTTACCTTGAGGAGACATTCCCTGAGTGTCTTTATCTTGCTCATCTTCCTTGCATTGTGCATAGGTTTGTTCCTCGCACTTAGAACTAGTTTCACCTACTTCTGATACTCGTCTCCTCGCATTTAGAGAATTATTTCTGCTCTCCTTCGAGCTCGTTAAAAATAGTAAGGAGGCCGCAAGTTGAATTTTTCGGACTCATTAAAACTTCACCGGAAAGATATGGAGTTATCTTTAATCCCTAGTCTGACTCCTTAAAATTGAATAGATTGTCGATTTAATTTTTTTGTTCAGACTCGTTAAGGTAAATTGAACAATCATCCGCATAGGTATAAGTTTACCCCTTTTTCCGGCCTTGTGGATTACTTCAGAAAAATGAATACTCTATTTTCTTCGAAATCTAGAAGAGTATCTTCAGACATATGTATATCTCTTTTCCAGACCTAAAGGACTAAACTTACGGAAAAGGACCCTTTTCAAGCTTAGTTTTATCTTTTTCGTGCTCTGGACCTAAACATGAAAAAGATTTCGAGTGTACTTTATGTCTTTGTCATTCTCGTTAAAACCAAAGGAACAAAGCATCGAGTTTACTATTGTAAGCCCCATTTCTCGTAATCAAATGGATCTTTCTGAGTGATCTTGCCTTCCTTCACTCTCGTTAAACTCAGGCTACATGTCGCTTCTGAAGGTGCGTCTGTCTGGTGATAGTTTACCCCTTTTTCGGACCTTGCCGACTAACTAGGAAAAAGGCATACCTTAATTCACCTGGGCTAAGAGAGTTATCATTTGTATTGTTTTACACTTTTTCGAACTTAGGAGACTAAATTTATGAAAAATCACCCCCCTAGAGTCTTCTTTGGAGTTTTCAGACTCTCAAAACTATGAAAACACCATTGAGCATTCACTAATTCAGGCTCATAAAATCCATGAATCAGTGCTTTATCAAGCATTCTTTTGTCTCTTCTTTGAGCTTTCCAAAAATCAAGAAGGTCCTGAGTTTGCTTTCTTGGACTCGTTAAACCTTTACAAGAAAGAGGATAGGGAAGTTCATTCACATGTTTTTTGCATCATGGAAGCAAGTCTTGTCTCCTTGAACAAAGCACCAGTTTTGATTCTATCAACAGTTGGGTTCTAGTTTTTTACCTTATCTCGATTCAAAGTTTTTACTCCTCTAGTTGGCTCCTTTTTCAATTATATGGGGAATCTGTCAATGTCTCCTACATTGCAAATTTGTTCGTTGGTCTCTTTGTGCCAAAAGCTGCATAAGTCACTTTTGTGTCATGCTCAATGTTCAAGGATAAACCTTTGTCGACCATTCTACAGTTGCCTTGACCTTTTGTGTTGGCCATTCCCTAGTATTAGTTCATTATATAATATCTTTCGCGGTCCTTGTCATGAAATTATGTACCAGTTCCTGATCCAATTAGTCTTTGAATTACCTCATGTTGGATGATGGAGTATGCCTTAATGCATTCCTTCCAATGGATCTCTTCCTATCGACTACAACACCTCTTGCTCTGGGAATGAGATTTAGAGTTTATGACAGTACCTTGGGGATTGCAGTCATCAGTGGTAATTTCCCTCGCTATTGGGTAGTGGGAATACCTTACTGTCTCCTACTCGATGGATTCTTCAAGTGTTTGACTTCAAGTCCTTGTATTCACACTTGTTAGAATGTACTAGGTACCTTGGGGACCATTTTCATTAATGGTGGTTTCCCTTGTTCAACTTTACCTCCTTTATTCGCATGGTTAGGATTCGTACCTTTTGGGCAGTTTGGATTGAATACCTTGGGCCGACAGTAGCATTGTTAATTTTTTCTATTGCCTGAGTTGCGCAAGACCTTGTCACACTTCATATGAAATTTGTTGAGACATAGATCCACCTTGTTTTTTTGTGGCTATGATCGATTGTTGAGCATGGATCCACCTTGTTCATTTGTGGCCATGACTCCTTTAGATTTCATATGGTGCCTTTTTCCATATTGAGCGACCAGGATAGTTTCATCAGTTATACATATGTTGGATCCACCTGTATCTTTATGGCGATATTTTGTATATGAACTTGTATGTCCCAGAGATCAGTTTTGTTTGACATGTATCTCTCTTTCAGGTACCTTTGTTTGAGCCTTTCGATCTTGGATTCTCTGCTCTCTCCATACTCAGTTGTTTCCTTTATAATATATTTTGGCTATTGTCTTCCCCTCTAACCTCATACATTAGGGGGCATCTGTTATAGCCCAAAATGACACATCTCTTCCTCTGACCACTTTCCCATGATTTCGTCGCATGTCAACACTTCATGAAAGTCATTGAAAGTCACTGAAAAAACACCTATATTGGAGGACCCATATATGGAGTTTTGTAACTCCGTTTGACCTCTTCTCTACACCATTGGAAAATTATTTGAGTCAGCTAAAACTTTCCACAAGACATCAAAGTCTAAAAAGTTCCCATAAGTACCCTAAAAATGAGATTTTGTGATGTATACGCAAGTTTCCTTAAGGAAACCCGAGTATTCCACTTTTTATACGTGACTTGTTCTACATGATACTCGCATATTCCATGAATTTGTGACTATTTACATTACAACCCACGGGCCATGGATCATATGCAAGTATTGTTACTTAAACTCGCGTATGTCCCTTGAATACACGACTGTTGTCTCTGAAACCCGCGTATTTTTCCAGTAGATGTCAAAAAAAAGAAGTTTCTCAAATTTTGGGTAGTTTGGGTGGTTATGTAACTGACTCCTTTGGTTGTAACTACTTTTTTTTCGACCCTATCTCTTCAGAAACATATAAATAGATGTAGGGAGGTCCATGAGAGGATACTTGAATATTTTCATTATTATGTTGGAGGAATTGGGAATCTCATTCCCCCCACCTTTGCCCTAGAAGCTTTCTCCTTGTGTTGCAGAGCTTGGAGGTTGAGCTCCTTGGAGAAGAGAAGCAGCAGAACCAGATCAAGGTTTCGTTAGGTGCCCAACTTGAAGAGAAGGCATATTTGTACTTATTTTCATGATTAATAAAGATGTGATGTCCTTCTTCTTCCCAAATCTTTGTTCAATGTGTGATTGAATCTTTGTTTATGACTAGATGTTTATGTTAATCATAATAGTTTCTCATATTGTTTTGATTATCATTACTTTATATGTGGTCATATTGGTTTGAGGAAGGTAGGGTTTGTATTGCAGGTCTCTTGGAGCAAGAGGAGCAAGAGAAGGATTGAAGAGCTGCTTGGATCAACCTTTGTTTGGCTAAGGTATGAACCATTCCAATCTCTGGAGCTTGCTTATACATACTTGCAGAACTATATGCATATCTCTTTCAACCCCGGTACATTGATGGCCTCTTAAACCCTAGCCATAGGAAACTTTCATCTACAACAAATTGCTTATAATGTGATAGTTCGTCTAGCACAACTCAAACTTTGTCCATACCTCCATATTTCCCTTGGAAGCGTCAAACTTCTCAATTTTTTTCTTTAAACCTTGACACCATGAACAAAGATTTAATTCCATATGCTCCCCTTATTAAGGCAATTACATCATGTGTCTCATTAGGTACTCAAATGGATCCTTCCAAGGATTCAAGTCTTATGAAGACAAGAGGTGCATAGGCCTTTTTCTTCACAAGGTGTTTGACTTGCAAGAATGAAAAAAATGAATATAAGTTCGTATATTGATTTTGAATTATGAAAATACAAGTGAATAAAAAATTTACTTTTATCAAGATAGTTTGAATTATATCTTCCTATTGTTGTTGTCAAGTTCCTTCCACAAATCACAATACATTCATTGACTTGTATTATGTCAATGTCAACTCAAGAGGACATAGTTGTCACTTTGGATGTCGCTCTAGGACTTTTTTGAACATGGTATGATGGTTTATGCTCATTTAGGTTTTATGGTCATTATAATGATGGTGGTTGTTTGTTGCAGTCAATTATTTTTTATTTGGAATCTTTAAATATATGTCAACTTTTTTGACACTTTCATTTAAAGGATAATAGGTGTACTTGTTAAAATGAAAACATAGCTTAGAAACTCCCAACAATTCTAGGGCCCCGTGAAATTGAATATTGTGTACATAACCTCTTTGAGGAAAAACAATGGATGAAGGAAAAACGTTTGAGCTTATAGAACATTTGATTGTCCACTTGAGCATCCACAAGTACTAACAAAGCTCAAAATTGGGTGGCCCATCTACCAAAGTACCCATATGTTTAAACCATCCCAAAAAACAATATGCGTGCATATTTGAGAATCCATGGTACAACAAACAAGGTTTACTTAGTCCCAACTTCCCAAGCATAAACAAAGAGACACCACTTTGTGTGACATTGGGTGGAATATCATCATGGAGTTGGATCCCAACCTATAGCAATAATAATTCACAGAAAAAATACTATTCTCTTTTCCACTTCATCACATCTACTTTTCTTCCTATTTTGTTTCCCTTTCGGCATTTTATTGCACCTACTAGGGCAATTGCTAGTTTTCTATAGGTTATGCGACCTCTTGGAGAAAAGTCCAATAACTAAATTATAAAAGAATAAATAAAAATAGGTATTTTGCAGTTAACAAGAAAGAAGGCCAAGAAGATACCACACTGAAGAAGTGAACTGAAATCATCTTTTGTGAGTAATATAATAGTAGGATATTTTTATATTGTAGAAGGATTTGAATGTCCTTTTTTATCCTACAAGGATTTAGGTATTCAATCATGATGACTTAAAGAATATGCTTAAAAAATAAAATTTTAGCTAGGTTTAGATACCTAGTCAAGTTAACAATGATAACTTACTATGCAACTCTCTACAATCATTTCATTAATAGTTACTACAAGTACCAAGATGGATCAATTAAGTGATCGAAGCCAAACATCAATAAGACCAACCTACTTTGTTCTAAAAATAGGCACTATAAAAACTTACAGTGTAATATCCCAAGAGAAAAAGAACCAACCTATCCCAAGAGAAAAAGAACCAACCTCAGAGGATTTAAATAAGGGTTTGAACCATAAATTATGAATTACAATATGGAAATAACTTTGGAATGCAAAAATGATAGACATGGGTGAAAAGTACTTGGAACATGAAAACACAAGTGAAAATGAAGGCGTAAGTGGAGGTGAACATGATGGATGTGAGCCTAAGAACCATTTTTCATGGGAATGGATGCATCCTTGACATGAAAAGGATTTGAGACAAAGGAGACTTGAAGTTGGTGAGCATAGAGAAGTTGCAGAATCCATGGGATTGTGAATGCCCAACATGCAAATTCATAAATTTTAGAAGAAATATGGCATGCCTCAAGTGTGATAATAAACATCTAGCATTAAGAAAACCCTTAGTGTTTGAGTCCCTTGAAATGTGGATCTAGTAGTTGGTTAAGATATTTTATTATTTCTTCTTGGAGAAGTTGAAGGATCTAGAATTAATCACTATTTTATTATTTTCCATTGGAGAAATTTGTATTATTTTTCATTGGAACAATTTGAGGATCTGGAAACCACTTAATGCTATGAAGAGTGGTTAAGGATATAATATTCAAATTGGAAATATTTAATGCTTATTCTTTGGAGAGAAGTGTGGGTCTACATCCCATCCAATATTATTTTATTTATAAGGATAGTGAGTTATACCTTTAGCATGTTCAACTTACGTGCTTTACAAGAATCCTTGTGTTTTCGGTGCCTCCAGATGTCTTTAAGCTACTCGAGAATTCTTTCTATTTTCTTTCCAACATTATATTGGATGGAATAAAATATAAATTATTTTCATCTCTTGTTTTTATGAATTTAGGTGTTGCAAAATTGGTAATAATAACTAATTACCTTTTAAATTGCAGGGAAAAGTATTGTATGTGTTGGCCATAGTTTTGATGATATGATGCTTTGAACTAGCTCTAGATGCATTAATAATTCTAGACGCATGTTGGATGGTGTTAGTTTGTGTCTGACGTTGTTTGTATTGACTAGAAAGTCAAATGTGTTCAAATATATTCACATTCATGCGTGGTTTTAGGTTGTGTGCATGTAGGGGATGATCTTGTTGTGCCACAAACATTTATAAATATAGATGTTAAGTTGGGCTCCTTGACTGGGATCTTCTTTCTACTGCTTTGACTTTAAGATGGTCAAATAAGTCATAAGACTAAGACTAGTAGTAAGTTAATTTTCACATGTTTGCATTATGAATTAGTAGTCGTCTGCATACTAATATAAAATTGGTCGATAGTTGTCTACAAACTATTGTAATATATGCTTATATATAGGAAAGTGGTTTTAGGGGAAAGTTCAAAGATTTATTTCCATATTAAATTGATGTATGCAATTTCACAAGTTATCTGCATCAATATTTACTATTTTATGCAAATAGATATAATATCAAGTAGTAGATGTCTCTCAAGGGTGTTGAATATAGTTTTCTTGTGAGATTTTGATCTTATTGTAAGTTGTATTTCATGTGTGGAGGAGCTAGTTGTGATGTATTTGTGAGCTCCTTTTGTTCGACTTCTTGATCATCTTCCTTGGCTTGAGATCCAGGCCTCTTTCATGCATGAGAATACCATCCTTAATATTTGGAAGGTCTTTAGATTCTTCAAAAGGGAAAAGTGTAAAGTGTAATTCTTTCATCATTTTTTTCTCGTTGCCATGCTAGAAAGAGTGACGGTATACGATGATATAAATAACACATTGGTCATCATTGCATCCTTTGTTTCCTATATCATTGGAATTTAAACGTGAAACGAGTTGTAGTTGTTAGTAGATAAATATCTCATTCCCAATTTAATATGCATTCGTTGGTCTAATATGGATACTCATAAATAATTAACTTCCTACCTAGGTGACACATCGAAAAATAATTGTCTACCATTTTCAAGGTTGTAACACAAGAATTCCCCACTTGCAACCTTCTTTATTGCGCATGTTATGCATGTGTTAAGTATCGTTAAAAACAATAATGAGATCAAGGAGAATGATACATTAATTGTATTTTTAAATACCCATCCTTTGAAAATAGTATCTTCCATATGATTTAAAAATATTTTACTTTTCAATACTATATTTTAAATGCATAGTCTAAAAACTCGACGATTTGGGTTGGAATAGGTGGAATTTTCCAACCCAATTTTGAAAAAATCTAGTCAAAATCTTTCAAAATCAGGTTACAGTTGTCAAGTTCTGGAATTTTGGGTTTCCAAGGGTTTCTGACTGTGCTGATTCAATTTCTACCTTCAAAATTGTGATTAAAACACAATTCAATTATAATTTTGCAAAATAAAAAATGTTAGATTCCAACAAAAAATGGTCGTCTGATCCAACTTGTCGAATTCTTAGAGGTATCCTATTTTATAATTACAAGAATCCTTAGAAATTATATCTTCCATATGATCCAAAAATATTTTATTTCTCAATGGTATCTTTGCGTTGCTATATTTTTATATTTTATACTTACATGAGAAATCCAAAAAAATCTAGATGGAGCTCACAAACATATTTATACAAATTCTAGATCGAGCTCACTAACATATTCATTGAGGGTTAATTTTTAACTATACTAACTCCTGATTGAGATCTCAAGAAAGTTCAAATTATCTCACTAATATATTGATACAAATTCCAAATTCTAGATCGAGCTCACATACATATTCATACAAATTTTAGATTGAGCTCACTAACATATTCAATGAGTGTTAATTTTTAATTAGACTAACTCTTGATTGAAAAATCAAGAAAGTTCAAAGGAGAAAAATAGCTTCAAAATTAATATCTTGCATATGTTCTAAAAATGTTTTAATTCTCAATGGCATTCTTGCCTTGTTATGTTTTATACATACATGACCCTATTTTATTAACAGCATCAACCTCCCAACATAAGCCCCCCTAAACAAAGGATCAGTTCCTTCTATAATGGTCTCATCTTACTCCTAGAGTAGTGAACTATTAATACACCTTTCGAGTTCGATACATGTTATAGGATTTCAGTAATGGGGGGAAATATAGTAAGAAGTCAAGTTCTAGCAGCAACCCTTCTATTAGGTCAAGACCTATAAGTAGAGACAGTTGTAGGGGCAGTAGATTCAGTAGCATATCCAGCTGCAAGTCCAAGTGGAGAAATCCAACAAATTCTAGATCGAGCTCGCTAACTTATTCAGAGAGCACCATCCACAACCTCCTAGAACTTGGCAACATCCACAATCCTCTATCCTGTAATCTAGGTTCTTCATGGGGGTAATTAAAAATAAGGTTTTATTGTGTTAGCAGAGGCAGTGTTTTCCCAAGAAGTTTAGAAGTTGCAAATTCTTATATCACTTATGTAAAATTATGCAATATATTATATTTAAGGGTGCTAGCTCAATGGAAGAGCGTCTACCTTACAAGCAGGAGGTTGGTGCTTCAATTCCTCTATGTCCTAATCATATTGCAATATCGATTAAATATGACTAAATTAGTGACAAAAAAATGAGAGGTAAGTGAATGAGAGATTAGTGACCAAACAAAATGACCAAAATCCGCATTTAAATTGACTAAAAGTGACTAAATTATTGACAAAAAAATGAGAGAAGTGACAAAACATTGAGAGACAAGCGACCCAAAAAACGACCAAAATTTTCATATAAACGACCAAATGACAGTTTTCGTGGCTAATTTTTGGTCTCTTATCACGTGACAAAAAATGCGATCATATTTAGTTTGGTCATTTATAGCTTGTCTTGTGGTCATTAATTTGGTTGTATATTTGGTCATTAATGAACAAAGGTACGATTGAATATTTGGTCATTAATGACCAAAGGTACAAGTAGTGACCACAAGACAAGCTACAAATGACCAAACTAAATATGACCACATTTTGGGTCACATGATAAGAGACTAAAAATTAGCCACCAATGATCGTCAAATCAAAAGTGGTCATTTATATGTGGATTTTAGTCATTTTTTGTCATTTATATCTCATTTTGTAGTAGAGGAAGTAGAAAAAACAAGTTGGTAATGTTTCTATGGATTGGAAAGTAGGAATGGTCAATGTGGGCTTGTCTATAATTGGTCATGGTAAGTGGAGCAGCAAGACAATGTGAGAAGAATGTATAGGAAACTCAAAATTGAAGAAAAAGGTAGTTGCATATTCAATGGGTCTAAAGACATCTCACAACAAAAAAATAAACTACTACAGTGTTAAAAGGATCTACATAAGGCCATAAGTGTTGTTGTAGTAGCAAATGGTGAAGATGGCCATCAATGCAACAAGGAAAGAAAGGTATTAGATCTCTAAAATGCATATGTATTTCTATCCATACTAAAAGAGGATTCATAGTGCATGTGAATATGATTGTGCATATATATTATATTGCATACTAATAAAAGTAGTATTGTTTTACACATGCAGTGATCCACTAACGATAATTAATATGGTTAATGATGATTATATGACCAGAGATTGTTGAAACATGGATGAATATGTTGATGATGTGGTTGGATGTGACATGTAACCATGTGGAAAATACTAGGATAATAAAGTTATGATCAAGAGGTTGGTGAAAGGATTGTGAAATACTTTGCAAGAGACCAATTGATCAGGTAACCTCACAGGTGTTGATGGACACCATCTAGGTAATGAATTTATTTTTTCCAAATGCATTAGTGTTAGAAAAAGGATTGGGAAAGGATTCCTTCGTCCATAATTTAAATATCATGAATTTGTATGCATTTGATTTAATGTTATTCCATCGAGTATGGTATGGTGTGGTGTGGTAAAGGCAAGAAATATTATACCTATATGACTATTTGTAATCTATAAGGCATTCATGTGAAATTAATAGCATTATGTGTGTGTGTTGGTTATGAGTAAATAAAAAAGGAAAATCAAAGTTTGTGAACCTGATATGGTAATCATGAATCAATGCAAGGGTGCATAGAGTGTGTGTGCATTAGTAGATCATGTAAATATTGTGGTTACACACACACTTATGTGGGCATGTATGTTGAAAGCATTATGTGAATGCATGTAATGTCACATTTTATTTCATAATGTTAATAGATAAAATGGTGGACTTATTGGTAATGCATAATTCTGGGATCATTTCATGAGTTGTTGTGAATGTAGTGAAAGAAATGCATGAAAAGTAGTCACATTGGATATACTACAATAATTCTCTATCAAGGGAACAAAGTTGATCAAAGAAAGAGATGTCTTTGATATGGTAGTGAAAGTGAATATAGGGACCATTGCTCACACCATTGAAATCTAATTATTATGTGTGGAACTTGTGTTATTGCCAAGGATTTAATTATTGTAATAATGATTTCCAAGATTGGACGATAGATAAAAGTATGATTCCTAATACACGTATGTTTATGTTTATGACAGAGGTGGATGGTAAATCTACCTGTTATGCACCCATGATGGAAATAGGTTGGAAATCCTAGAACTAAGGCCACTGCAAGGACACGCGAACCCTATAAGTTTTGATCTTCTTGTATAAGAAATCCTTGGCGAATGATGTATTTCCTAAGGGCACCTTTATCAAAGACAGGGATTCCTGATCTTTGAGGTTGAGTAACTGTAGAGAAGATGCAACTTGAACGAATTTTCTATGATTGATTCATGAGGTCTATATAGTCCTAGCACAGAGATTCCCTGGTCATCCTGTGCTAGAGCATTGGAAGGTAATTAGAAAAACCCAAGGGATTGCATGCAAATAAGGGATCCCATTCCTTAATTTGTGTGTGTGGATGGGGAAGGAGTGCTATGGATTAGGATAGTTCTGGAGGGTGTGTCAAGAGGAGCAGTGATTTGAACTCTAGGGTGTGTCAAGAGGAGCAGTGATTTGAACTCTTTCTTGTGGAATCTTGTGAAAGAAAATAATATGAATGCAGATAAGGATTGGATATATATTGCATTTGTTTGTCTAAAGAAGATAATAAAACAATGGTTTGGTCAAAAAATCCCTATACAGGGGATTACACAACTAAGCTAGGACACTTTGTCCAATCCAAAATGTTGTTTCAAGATGAGAAATGTTGGTGGTGGGAAATCATATGGAAATTTCACGGTCCTCTCCAAAGTAAAATTGTCTTATGGTTGGAATTAAGTAATAAACTTTTGACATGGGATAATGGATTGAAAAGGGGTTGGATTGGACCCAATTGATGTTCCATGTGTAAAATAAGTGTTGAATCTTCCACTCATATTTTTATTGAATGCTCTTATGCATATTAAGCGTAGACAATAGTATCTCGGGTCCTCAATCCAAAAGCGTTGTGGATGAATAATAGCTTGGAACATAGTGTTTGATAGTGGTACAAAGATATTTCAGTATGTTTCTATGGAGCAGTGCCATGTTTCTTTGTTTATGGTATGTGGTGGGATCGAAAATTAAGCATTTTTCAAGGCCAGATGATTCCTCCAAAAGCTATAACTAATATCATATTTAAATGGAGTCAGGAATTTAAAGTATATTCAAAGCCAATAAAAATTTTCAATCTGGTAATGCCTCATATGGACTATGACACCTCAAGTGGATTCTTTGATGGTGCAATTTAAGCACACCCTTTTGTCTATGGAATAAGCATGATTTTGTTCCTGGATCATTCTTATTATTTCCATATTCGATATGTGGTCACTCAAGGTACCAGTATGAAAGTCGATCTCTCGACTTTATAGTCTCTTCTCTACTTTTCCAAGATGAAAGAGGTAACTCCAATTCAATTGATGGGGGATTTTAAAATTGTTATTGATTGGGAAAATAAAAAAGTAAGTATTGACATCGCTTTCCATGAGCATCTCCTTCAGGAAATCCATGTCATTATGTGGTCCTTTTAATGGAATTCTTTTGTCCATATATTCTGGGAGTTAAAACAGAAAGTAAATGAACTTTCGAAGGAAGCAATAGCCATGATACCAAGAACCTTTTGTTTCAAATAATTTATGGATTAAAGGGATATGGACACAATGTCCTTTCATTTCTATATATAATTAGAAGATGTTACAATAATTTTTTTTATATGATGTCAATGTATAGACTTAGTAACAGGAGGAAAGATAGGCAAGGTATCCAAACTTTTCTAAGTTTTTGTACATGAACAATATTAAGGATCGAAGCATGTATATTATCTATATGATGAATATAATAATTTTTTTCTAGGGAAAAAAAAGTATTGGATCTAGATATTTCGTACTTATTTGATGAAATTAATATGTGTGCTTGCCTTCTAGTATTGGAAAATCACTATGGACATTATGACTATTTCACAAGAATGGTTATAACATGTATACTTATTAATGATTAATAATAGGTACATGTGGATGTGCCAAACTAGGAAGGAAACTAGGGCAATGGACAATCAATGTTGGTGCATTGTGTATGATATGGATAGCAACTATACCAGATCGCATGCACTAGGAAAATTGTGGCAAATGTAGTTGAGGAAGAGACTTGGGAGCTAAAGGATGTTGTGCAATAGCATATTATACATGTCTAAAGACATAGTAAATTATGTCATTGTATAATAATATAGTATTTATGATGCACCAATGATGGTGCATAAATTAAGGGGGAGGGAAATGTAACACCTAGCTTTTGACCACAAAATGTAAATATGATGTAATTATGTAAAGGATAGAAGTTGGATATGAATGGAAATATGTACGTTTGACTTTTAATATAAAAAACCTCTATAGCTACAAGTGAATAAGGATGAATAAGAGATGGGGGTTATGATTCCACAAGTGGGGGGATTAAGAGGGGATAAGGGGTGATGAACCTTGCTAATGTCCTTATCCTTCATTATCCCTTTTACCTAAATTTCCTTAACCTTAGTGTGACTATCACTTTAATTAATTATGTGATTAGTTACCCTAAGTGAGATTAAAAAGGGAAAAGTGGTCACTTCTAGGGAAGCCACTTGTTAAGGCATAATTATCCACATATATTGTGACAAAATCATTCAATGAGCATTCATTAATTCATTCACCCATTCCAACATTCAAGAAGGGAGATAATCCATGCTATGATAGCTCTGGTTGGTAAGCTAGAGGAAGATCGGTGTTCCATAATCTATTACTCGAGCCGACCCTGGTAAATTACAGCCTAGCTACGCTGATAACTTTGTGTCAAATATTAGGGAACCTGGCCTATGATGTGACAACCATGGAGCCTTGTCACAAATACTTCCTATTCAGCTTGTACTAGAGCATCTGAACGAGAAGGGAACAACCCGAGGTACTATAGTATAGAGAAGGGGTTACCTTCCCTAGTGTTATGTAGGATGATGTGAATGAGTGAGGGGTTGGGTTAATTGTGGATGGGTTTACTCATGCCACTTCGGTATAAAATAATATTCTCTTAGGTGAGGAGCGCTCTAAGATGAGTGTGGTTGTGTATTGAGGAGGAAGAGGTGGCAGTTTTCTCCTTATGGACTGATAACCCCATCTTGGGGGTGGCATCTATCAAATAAAGGGACAGGTTAACAAAGCACCTATGGCTGGGAGGAATTCCCTTCACTTGCAGTTGGTTGGAGGACATTTAAAAGATGTTTCAAATGTGTATGAATGCGATGGATTAAATTTATGGTATGTGTTTGCTTAATTCATTGTTATGGAAATGATTTTGTGCATGGATTTACTAAGCTTGGTATGAATGCATTCATGGTAGAAATATTTGCATAATTAGAATGTGAAATTTTGGTTTAAAAAATTGTTATAATATATAATACTTCCATAATTAAAATTTGTATTATACCAAGCCATTGGAAAACAAATTTGAATTCGCATTAGGGACAGAATCTGTATGTGGGATTGAGCACCCCATGGTCTCAACAAAGTAAAGAGGCTATCGGGTATGTGGCAGGGGAGTTGGATGTAGGGGTGGCCCAAACTATTCCTCATATGTCTTGAAACTATGACTTCATTTATTTTATTGTGTTCCATGGGTCAATAGTGTTTGAATCCTAAGGAGTTAATCTATCAAGATGGACTATAAGACTAGATTGCACAATCCAAAAGGAACTACATTCCTTTGAACAAATGCTTGAAGTGTGATGTTAATATTAAGGCAACAAGATTTTTTTTTAAATTAATTTGACCTACATACCTAGTGTATGTCATGGATGTTTTATAGATGAGGATTTTATTCATTATGATTGTTTAAATGGTTATAAATGTGGCACATTTTATAAAGGGTGTTTATGCATTCGAGTCAATTTCAAATTCATAAAAACATTGATCGAGATTTTCTCAAAATAAATTTTCATGTTATTTTTATCAAGTGAATTTTCTTGAAGCTATTTTACAAAGAACTGTATATTTTGGCTTAAATTCAAATTAAAGAAGAATTTGAAAGTTACCTAAAGGATCCTCTATTGCATTGAAAATACAATTCCAATTTTCTAAATCCTAAGTACATCCTAAGAGAGTTGGAATAGAGTATAATTATTGATGGAGATAAAGAATGTACTCCTCATTTCACCCACACTTATGGAAACATTTTACTTGGTTATAGGATACCTCACCTATTTAACATTGTTAAACCTACTATGATGAATGCGTCTTTTCAAATATTTCACTAGCATGATTGATGACTCTCAGGATATAACTATTATGAAATAAAATAACACATAATACATATAATAAGAAAGAACTCACACTGAAGAATCAGATTTGTATTGTGGAAATGCAAACCTTGGTAAACCACCAATAATGGATCTATTACCCTTGACCAACTACTCACAGGCCAACACCAACCAATTTAGGCCCTTTACAGTGGATTTACTCAAGCCCTTAAGTAATATTTATCACATACAATACCATGGGAAAATACCATCGGGCACCCAAAACCATGGGCCCATAAACCATCAAATGTAGACTCATATTTGAATATTTTACGGAGTCAAATTTAACCTAACATTATCCCCTTTAAAGTGACTTGGTGTGATCACCAACCCCCCTCAAATTTTTAACCGGGTATCTAGGAATACAACATGCCCCTCTTCAATCTACCTAAATATACCTCTAGATTTTTCTCAAATGAATCACTAAGAAACTTCTCACTTGATACGCATGACCCCTCCACTGCTCAAGTACCCTCAGATTCAGGAATATTTATGTTGCGTTCCATCATCATCATCAAGTTCACCTGTTATATTGTAGTACTCCATCCAATGTTGAATGGTCAAGTTGCTCTAATGGAAACTTGTCATCGACACAGGAATGTCTTCAAAGATCTTAGTTTTGATTATTTGCAAAGAAGCATCAATTGTCATCTTATCATTAACAAACTCAAATGTATGCATAAAACTGGAAACTATCTCTTCCCAGTCAATTGTTTCTCGTTGTATCTCAACCGGCATATACCAATTTATCAGTATCATGTCCAATGTGTGTATGAATTGGTGGACCCATTCCTATTGCAGCAATGTATCCCATGTCACGCGACAATACTCAATATGCTCGATAGGACTAGTCAGTCCTTTATATTTCTAACCTTTATAGAGCACTTTTTCTCCAAATTGGATTTCCAGCAATTTTCAGCATTGAAGCCATTCTGAAATATATTGCTTATGAGCAACCCACCATCTTGCAGGTGCATCCTTCAATGCAACATTCAGTTTTAACAAGCGCTGAGGTTTGGATACTTTCTCTTCAAAATCTGTAAGAAATGATTCCGAGTTAGGTAAAACTTCATAGGTAGGTAGATCACATACCTCAGTACCTATCTATCGCACATATTTCGTGATTCTTGTGCATTTCCACATTGATAATTCATGTAGTCCATTTTTCCAGTATTTTAAACCTTCTCCTGAGTCTGATGAGTAGGAACTAATACTTTGCCAACTGAGTTTTCCATCGGTAGTCAGAATAACATAGTCATCTATCGCAGAAGTAATATTGTAGATATGATACAGATATCCATCTTGTCCTTCATTGTTTACCTACTCGACATATCTTTGGCCTTCCAAAGGATCAATTGGAGCGACCACCCTTAGTTATGCATCCTCAAATGTTAATATGTTTTTCTTCAAATTTATAATGGTTTGATTGTCAATAGCCCAATCAATCCCCAGAAGTGCAGGATACGGATTTGTATCATCAACAATGTCTATAACCTCAAAATGTGTATAGGTCCAAAGTCCTTCTATCTCGACGGTAACTTGTGCCAGTCGACCAATATGTAGAACCTTAGACTAGTTGGCTAATCTCAGTTGAACAGGAGACCATACTAGTCTCAGATTTCCCATACTTTCCCATGTCGGTATGGTGAGAATGTTAACATGTGATCCCAAGTCCAAAAAGATATAATCCATGTCATAGTCACCTATCTGGGCATTCATCCTTAGCTCGCGACTAGTTTTTAATCTTTTTCCAATGTGGTTAACTTTATTTTTTGGTCGCACACTTGTTTGAGGTTCCTCGACTAAAGTTGCTATTTATGCCACAACACCCTTATCTTTTATCAATTCTAAACAACTTTTAAAGAAATATTTCAAATTGTTGACCTTCTATGTAGGTTTTCTTTGAAATAATTGTTCAAATAGTTGAAGCGTTTCCAAGATTGGTCCTTCATTTGATAGTGGACATCAAATGACAATTCCTTTTTTGGTGTCGGTGGAACTCTTGGTTGTTCATATAACGCTTCTTGATCTACTCCAGTCGCAACACCTCCTCTTGTTACGACCGCAATATTAGGTTCTTGAGGTCTAGTAGAGATATTTTGAATGTTTGGATTGTCATTTTGAGGTGGGTTATCATTTCCCATGTTTCTACCCTGCCAGTTAGAAATCAACTGGGGACATTCTTCGACAGTGTGGTCCAATGCTTTACAATATGAAATTTTCGATGTAGTATTAATGCAATCTCTAGAAAAATGACTAGTTTGTCCATAATTATAACAAATGACTTGGCCCCTTCCATGACCAAATCCTCCTCCTCAGCCTCGACCTCTAAAAATACCACCCCCTGGGTTGAGTGTATTGTGCCTGAGCTCGCTCGACTTGCATTTGTTCATCATTTTTCATCATATATGTGTCAATTGTTTTCTCTTGCAACAACTTATATGCCATGCGGTATTTCTTGTTGTGACCTAGCAATCAAAGGAATTTACAATATAGAATGGCTAGTGCACTTACTATTTTATGTAAATACAAGCACTCCTTCGGCCGATGTCCTTTGGCTTGACAAATTCTACACCAAGGCATTCCTTGTGAATTTATAGGATTTGGTGCTTTTGATGCAAGATAATTCATGAATGTTGGACATGAGTATTTATGATGGCCTTTAGTTCTGCATCTTGTACACTAGAGTTCCTCTTGCACTTCATTTCCTTTCTTTATATCTTGTATCTGCAACATGAGGTTGGAAAGCTTTGACTGTAGCCGTATCATTCCCGTACCAATTCCCCCGACCGGTGAAGCTTCGAATTTCATGGAAACCTCGAGAGCCTCTCTCTAGGATACAATCTTTCATTGCATCAAAGGAATGTAGATATGCGGTAGCACCACCACAATAAACCATTCTTTATGTTGGACATCTGACATCTGAAAACTTACTTTGGCTATTATAGTTTTAAATCTTTGGTCGAAGTCCTAAATAGAATCAGTTGACAACTGTTTGATATATTTTAATTCTCTGATGCATTGTGACTCAGACTTATGCTTTTTGAACTCTTCTATCAATCCCATTCGGATATGATCTAATGATTTTTAAGGTATCCCTATTAGAACCACAGAGAATTTCATATATCATTCAAGTGCACTAACTCTAAAGGTTGTGATCATCTGGGCTATTTTTATAGCCTCATCTTGGACTTGTCGTACCGTCCATACAGCTTCCCATAGAAACCAATACTGCTTAGGGTCCTCTAACCCATTCCCATTGAATATAGGTAACTTTATATCACTTCCTACCCTTCTATGTACTCATGGTATTGTTGAATTAAAGGTTCAACCAGTAGGAATTCATTGACTACTATTTCTACTATTAGAGTTACTATGATCAGCAAAGACACTTGATGATGCGTTTTTAGGTCTTACCTTGGGTTCTGGAGATGTACGCAGGGTCATGGGTATGTCATAGTATTCATCTAGATATGGTACCTCCTCTTAGTCTTCTTGAGATATAAGTTGATATTCCTCCTCTTCGTCGCAAGATTCTCCATCGAGTTGTGGTTCCAATTCGGTGTTCCTTCTTTCAGTCACACTTCAACTTCCTCTTCTTATCGCGGTCCTTCTTCTTTTTCTTGACCGAAATCTTCTTCCACCCCTTAGGCTTCCAATTTATCGCTCAGTCTCGCTATTAATACGAAATATCTCAACTTATTCTGGTCCATTCTGCTCAAAATATTTCTTGTGACATTACCCCGGGTCTCTGCGCACAAGGATTTATCTGTCGGAATCCATTCTCATAATCCTTTTTTCACATACCAGCATCTTTATCCACAATTTAATTATTTCAAATAACAACCACAAGGTTCCTGAAATAACTCTCTTTTTGTTTCACTGTATGACCTGATAGTATCGATTACAATCTAAGTAATATATCCCTCCATAATACTATCAACCCCAAAGTCGGCAGCCCTAGATATAGGATTATTAACTCTTTCTTATCGTTGGATCAACTGAGGACTCCACTATGTGGGTGCTCCTCCTTGAAAAAAAATCTTCTAAGTTGCTAGATTTGACAACGATTCATGCAATAGAATGGGAAATTCACTAAATAAAATCTCATGAATGTCTGTGTAAAGATATTTTTCTAACCAGCTTTTTGGGCTCAGTCGCAATCCTTTACTTTCTTCCTATGCAAACACTTATGCTTTGTAATCAACCCAATCTTGAATTTCTAGTTTCGTCAAGTTCCAAAACATATCCATGTTATAATGATTCAGGACCCGACAACAAAACCATTTGTTGGCATATTTTATGTTGACCCAGGTTCAGACTTACCTATCCATCAACAAAGCCCAAGATATTGGCCCAACGGAGTATAACTCTGTTGGTAACACCTGTGACGCAAGTGAGGTCTCACCCGAGATATCTAAGGAAACTACCAAATCTAGGTTTCTGCATTTATGGAACGGGATTTTCTTATCACAACATCACCAATTCACTCGATAGAAACCAAGGAATGGAATCACAACATCATACATACATCAGGGAATAAAGGATATTGATATGTCAACACACATAGACAACATGTACGATAAATAGATTCTAACACACATTAATCAGCATTCCATGCTATCATACCATTATATATTTGGTGAATGCATAATTGTTCATTCATAGTAAAATGCATATATTAAAGACACTAATACACATGTTTATTGTGGAAACCCATAAAGGAAAAAACACAAATGAGCTCTTCATCTTGCATGAGTAATGTTTAAACGCATTTGGTCTGCGCACACAACCTACATACTCTTTGCTAGATCTTCTTTACAATCAATCATAGTCTTTACTCATCTCATGTTCCCAGTTTTAGGTCTCTCTCTCTCTGGTCCTCTCCCATCTTCTTTTCTTCTCTATTGGTCGTCAGCACACGGCATGGATCAACCTTATAAGGTTTTTACAATTCTTTTTTTACCCAACGATTGTTTCTTAACTGTCAATTGACAGGTTGTTCTACTAACTTATTTCATCTCGTTACATTAATATAGGCACTATCAACCCAATTTACAATCATACTTTATTCCTAAAATAAACTATTAGTCTAACTATCTCTTACCGAAAACTATTTCGAACTCCTCATTTTGACTTGCTCTTCTCCTCTTTTGTCGCAGCCTCTTCCTTCACGGTCTTTGCTCACCTTGTGACCGGAATCTTCATTTTCTCGAAAAAAAAATTGTTTATATTTTCCTAGGGCCAACACCTATCTTATGTATTAAATTGAGCACATAGATCTGTGGACCAACACACAAATCACAAGTGAGATCATACAATTTTACTCAGAAATTGAAGAATGAGACAATGCAAAAATGGCTTGCAACTGTGGATGCTTTCATTAATCAAATGTAATTAGATAATTAGTTACAATGAAGTACAATGGCTAAAAAACCTCATGCAATTCGAATCCATGTGAGGAAATTCAAATTGGTTTGACTCTACTTGATTGTATGGTTAACTGACCTTGTCTAAATCATTATCGTAGTTCAAAATCCCAACTCAAGTGTCTAATTCAGTGTTAATTATCAATTAACTAGTCTAACTGACTGAGGTAGGTGAGTAAATGCGCCTCACCTACATGCAGCCATGCAAACCTAGCGCTAACTGAGTAGAACTGAATGTAACTGACTCCTAACTGAGCTTGACTAGTCACCAACTGAACTAAACTAATGGAGGTTGGTGTCGGCACTCCCAGTTGATCCTAATTTGTAGGGATTGACATAGGAGGCTCCTAAACTGATGCATGCAAGTAAAATCAGTGGCAGTTGGACTCAATTAGTGTTCTCCACACTTTAGTAACTGGTACATGTGCCCCAATTAGGCCAAGTGGACCCAATGGTGCTAGTGACTAAATATAGACTAAAAGGACTCCTGATTTAGACATAATTGACCAAATTGGACAATGGAGGATTATAATCCTAACACCCCCTTGAATGCTAACTTGGAAAATTTGTGGGCCCTAGTAACTAAGACCATAGGTCACCCATTACAGCAAGTAAAGTAACTGCTCAATACAAGGAGCTGGGGAAAAAACCACATGGGAAAAAATCCTCCCCTCTAACTAAGCAGATAGAATCAGTATTCAAGTTTTAAAAACTTGAAATATGTTGTTGCAACCTTCATCTATGTGATGTAGTGAAGTAGCATGCATGATGTTCTGTGCACAGGTATCCTGGCCCGCTTGGCATGTAGACTTCTCCATCTTCTCCCAAAATGATGATTGAAGAAAGAAGGAATTAAACTTTGCCTCTTTCTCGATGAAGAGGTGTATGATCCACTCTATTCTTTTGATCAGACCTTTCCATGTAGCATCTCACAAGGATTTTGTTGCATCTCTCTAAAAAAGGTAAGATTGCATGACATAGTGCAAGGTTCTTTGTCTTATGTGTGTCACATGGATTTCCATTCATCTTCCCAGCTTCCCGCTTGGGAGTAGGGACTGGATATGGATCTAAATCACCCTGAATCTCAATCTCATTAACTAATATAGTTGGTTCTGCAATACTAGTGGAAACTGCAAAAGAAGTAGATGGAATGTTTTTACCTTCCCTTTCAAGTGGCAGTTGAGAGTGCACTGGTTCTGAAAATGGCATGAAGTGTGAGAACTCATATGCCTTGGAGGCATGATTTGCAGCATCCTTCAGTATGATGTTCCCAGTAGATATATTTGTGATCTTCACTGAGTCAGGACCAAATATCACTTGCTTTGGAGAGCCAATATGAGTCATCTAGTATACAGATAACAAATTTGCAGCTAAGGAGGGAACATAAAGCACATATTTGAACTTTCCATGTTGATCAAGATTGATAGAACCCTTCCCTTTGGATCGAATTTGACTGTTATTACCCATTTGAATACTAGGAACATCAAAAGACTGTAAAGAAGATAATGATTTTCTGGATGCAACCATATGATTAGAAGCCCCATAATCAATGAGGAAGGCACGTGTTGTTGAACAGCTAGCGTTCAGTGCATGGAATGTATCTTCATATTCTTCAATTTCTTCTCTATGGTCAATCTTCCTTACGCTACAAGGTACAGTAATGTTATGTTTCTTCAGAAGAAGAGCCATTTCATTAATTGTTCTTCTTGTACAGGAGCTTTCGGGGTGAAATCCCCTTCCACAGTAAGAACAAAGGGTCTTTCCTTTTCCATTCTTCTTGATTCTCTTTGAACCTGAAGGCTCATTTGACTACTCTTTATCCATAGGAGACTCATCCTTTTGATTCTCCTTACCATTCGCAACCTTAGGTCCTCCAGCAACCAGTGCTTGATCTCTAGAAGATCGGATGATCCCCATTTGGATCAACTTGTCATGCTCATGGGTGAGAGATTCAATGAAGGCATTAAGAGTGGGCATCCTCCAATTTGGAGTAGTGATATTTCCTTAATGAAAGGTTAATACAAAGACTGAGTAGTATGCACCATGTTTTGAGAGGATGGCAAGGATGAGTAAATCATCCTCCTTCTCAACCTTGCACAGCTTCAACTGGAACACCAGGTGCTTGAATTTGGTGAAGAAATCATTCAGTGTTTCGAAGTTGGCTGGATGAAGAGAAATCAGCTCATTCTCTAGCTAGTAGATCCTCATGTCATCCTACTTATCAAACAAGGAAACAAGCTTATCCTAAACCTCCTTGGGAGTCTTCAATCCATTGATGTGGAAGAGAAGATCTCTAGAGATTGAGAGGCACAAGCATCCATATGCTTCATCAAGCCTATTCCAGTATTTTTCTTTGCCAACATAATGAACCGGCTCTACCTCTATCTCCATTGTGAGTCTGAAGAGTCTTTTGGAGTGAAGCTGCATCTCCATGTCCTCCTTCCACTGGTGGTAGTTGAAAGGAGTGAGAAGCTCCATTGGAGGGGCCATTTCAAATGCAGTGAAGGAGACTGAGATGTTGTAGTGAATGCAGTGAAGGATACTGTTAAACCTATAAATCACACAATCAAACAGACAAATTAAGTTCGACATCCTGCACTTTTGGAATTTTCTTGAGACCCAGCATAGTTGATCAAGCAAGCTAGGTCAACAATTCATTTACTTGGGATATTATGTGGTAAATTCTCTGCTTCTGGTGCGGTACTGGAAGGAGCAATTTTGCTCAAATTTTTTTATTATCCAAGTATGAATCTATAGTAGGAGAAGTGCCTTGTCCTGGCGAGGCTCTGATACCATATTAAATTGAGCACATAGATCTATGGACCAAACACAATTCACAAGATAGATCATACAATTTTACTTAGAAATTGAAGAATGAAACAATTTAAAAATGGCATGCAAATGTGAATGCTTTCATTAAAAAAAAGTAATTAGATAATTAATTGCAATGTAGTACAATAGCTAAATAGCCTCATGCAAAATGAATCCATGTGAGGAAATTCGAATTGGTTTGACTCTACTTGACTGCATTGTTAACTGACCTTGTCTAAATCATTATTGAAGTTCAAAATCCCAACTCAAGTGTCTAATTCAATGTTAGCTAGTCTAACTCACTGAGGTGGGTGAGTAAATGCGCCTCACCTACTTGCAGCCATGCAAAGCTAGCGCTAACTGAGTAGAGTTGAATGTAACATACTAGAATTGAATGTAATTGATTCATAACTGAGCTTGACTGGTCACCAACTGAACTCAACTAACGGAGGTTGGTGTCAACACTCCCAGTGGATCCTAATTTGTAGGGATTGATCTAGGAGGCTCCTAAACTGATGCATGCAAGTGCAATCAATGGCAATTGGCCTCAATTAGTGTTCCCCACACTTTAGTAACTAGTATGTGCCCCAATTAGGCCAAGTGGACCCAACGGTGCTAGTGACTAAAAATAGACTAAAGGGACCCCTGATTTAAACATAATTGACCAAATTGGACAAGGGAGGATTATAATCCTAACACTTTACATTGACACACACAACCTCTCATTCTAGGAAAAATACCCCCCCATGGGTATTTTTCCCATGAGGTTTTGACTTGCTCTTCTACTCTTTTGTCGCAACCTCTTCCTTCATGGTCTTTGCTCACCTGCTGACCAGAATCTTCATTCTCCCGAACAAAATTTTGTTTATCTTTTCCTAGGGCCAACACCTATCCTATGTGTCATTGGAAGACAAAGTACTATTGGTATTAATAACGGGGTTGCTAT
>LPNX010216376.1:170225-193975 GCA_001517045.1 Pseudotsuga menziesii | reverse complement strand
CCCCCCCCCCCCCCCCATCATATCTCGAACCATGCGAGAGCCATAAGGATATAGAGAAAATATTTTAGAAAATATTAGCTTCAACCCCTAGTTCGATCAAGGTCGTCGTATCTTAATAAAAGTTCATAAAGAGAGCAGTCATCCCTGAAATAAAAATCTCATCAGTCGCTTGCAAGTATAAAACTATAGTTTTAATGGAGAAACGTTTAATTGGGCATTTCATAGGCTTATGGCCTTCCCCTTAGGCTATAGAAATATGGCTGAACAAAAACTAGAGGTCCCTTGATGCAGGGAGAAGTTCAACAAAACTTTTGTTGCAGAGGATTTTTTGTTTATCTTTTTTAGAAGGAGGATAATGATCCCATTTTCCGAAATGGACCATATTTCATGGGGCCAAGAGGTATGTACCTTAACAAATGGTATCTTTATTTTGATCTGAAAAAGGACATACCTAGCACTATCCTTGTGTGGCTAAATATCTCGCATATCCCTCTACATTGTTTGAATGATGAGGTCTTACAAGCTATAGGGAACTCGTTGGGGAAATACATTGACAAACTTGAGCTAAAACATCCTATGTCCTCTTGTGCAAGAATATGCATGGAAGTAGATCTAGAAAAGGATCTCCCAGAAGCAATCAATCTCTCTATGGATGGGTGGAATCATCTACAAACTATGGACTATGATAAAATTTCATTTAAATGCAAGGTCTGCCATGAATATGGTCACTTTCCAAGGACATGCCCAAAAAGAAAACAATAAGATGCAGAAGGAGATCAAGAAAAAGAACAGAACAAAGTCTCACGGAAGAAAATGAATAATACAAACCCTAATCAATAGAAGTTACTAGTTAAAAGAAAGGAATCAAAAAATAGCTTTCATGGTTTGTCCTCCAAGAATAAAGAAGAAGAAGAAGAAGAGGTAAAAGAAGATGAAGCAAAAGAAGAAAAGGAGTCAGAAGGAAGTCTAAGGAAGGAAGATGTCACAAGGATACAAGAGAAAAAAAAATAAAAAGAGCTATTCCAGGATCCACCTAATCAACCTTATATAGAAGTAAAATTAGAGGCTTTGCAGAGTATAGGAGGATCAGTAACAAGATTTAGATCCAAAGTGGAATGGGAGGAGACTTCTGAAATTAAGGAAGAAAAAGAAGAACCAAAAGTAAAGAACGGAAGGAAACCGAATAGAATCTTAAGAGATTTGGAAACGGCTTAAAAGAAGGCAGTAGGAAATCAAACCAGCCTATATCAACACATTAAAGTCATTGCAACGGGAAGGAAACCACAAGGAAATATAGAGGAGAAGAAGGATAAGACCATGCCACATACTCTAAAGAAATAATGAGAATAGTCTCCTGGAACTGTAGAGGTTTAGGTGGGAAACAAAAAATCAAAGCAGTTAAAAGAATAAAAAACCTAGAATCAACAACAATCTTATTGATCCAGGCGACTAAAATGTTAGAATTAGACAGCAGAATCTTAATGAACATATTATCGCTGAAAGGATAAGGGAAGGTAGTAAGTGCATGGGACGCATCAAGAGGGATTCTTACATGGTGGGATAAATCTATTTTCAAATGAAAATCCCACTCTGAGAATCAAAACAGGTTATTTATGTAATTAGAAGACTTGGACAAAAGGATACCTTTTGGGTCGGGAATGTTTATGGACCAACACTCCATGGGAATAAGGGAGAATTTCAGAACTCCTTGTAAACACAAAGGGAGGAGAAAATACAGATAGCTTGCATCATAGCAGGGGACATTAATGTTACTATCTCAATAGAAGAAATGCGGGGTGGATCCAAAGTGCGCAGTCCCTTTAGAGAAAGACTAGAAGATCTCATGGTATCCTAGAATTTGGTAGACATCAAGCCAACGAAAGGAAAATACATATGGAACAACAAAAGAACGGGAGCGAGCCATATTGCATCTAGATTAGATAGATTTTTGGTAAGTTCTTCCTTCCTTAGTAACCTCTCATTCCAGATTCTAAAGTTATGCCCTCAACAATATCATATCATAGGCCCATTTCATTATTTTTTGTCGTGATCGAAAATTTGGGCCCTATGCCTTTTAGATTTTAATTAAGTATGGTTGAAATCTGAAGGAGTGATAGATATTATCAAAAAAGCATGGAACATATTTGTAATTGGATCCCCGGTATTTATTTGGGAGTCCAAACTTAGAAATGTAAAAGGAGCGCTCAAGAAATGGGTAAAGGAGCAATATTAAGACCCAAGCAAAGGAAAAATAAGAGATACCCCACATGATACCCCACATGAATTCTACAATGCACATGATACCCCACATGAATTCTACCTAGTGTATTGACATGATACCCCACATGAATTCTACAATGCACATGATACCCCACATGAATTCTACCTAGTGTATTGACATGATACCCCACATGAATTCTACAATGCACCTTGCTTCTTTCAATGTATATTGTGGATGCACATTGCTTCACCCACAGAGATCACATTCATTTCCTAAATTAACACTAGTTTGTCATTTTTTCTAGGTGCCTGCACAAGATCAAAGCTTAAGGCAAAAACATACAATGTGAAAAAGTTCAAATCAAAGTGCTAGCTAGGGATAACGAGTGGATGACCTCCAACAGGATTAACATTGATAGTGTGTTAACAGAACATATACAGCAAATAATTTATTTTCTGGGTGCTTAAAAAAGATCAGAGCTTAAGACGAAAACATACAATGTTGTGTTTAAAATTTTGTAACATTGCATATAGAGTGCACCCCTATCAAGACATTAGTCAATCATCACACACTCATCGTGTCTCACATAAATACTCCAAAGTTTAAGCCAATCAACATTGTTCACTGTCCTTTTCAACCTATTAATTGTCCTTGAGCTTCCCACACCTCCATTGTGCCCTAAGCTTGTTGATGCCATAAATGGCCTGAGTTTCGACAATCTGGAAATTAGTGTATTATTCCCCTTGCGATTCTATTCCCCACTCTCATCTCGTTTGAATTTGATCAACTTGAAGATGCTTCCAAGATGTGAAAAACAAGTTATGAACTATATGTCAGAGTGCTGATCAAAATGACAGCACTTCAAAAATGTAGATGAGCTAAGGACATATTTTGAAGACATTGTGTTTGTCAATAGGAATTTTATTGGTAACTAAGTATGTTTCCCCTTGACCCAAAAAAAAATGTGAAGAGCTCAGCTCCTTTCGAAGGGAATTTTACTGGGCACTAAGTATGTTGCCCCTCGACCAAAAAACAAGATGTGAAGAGCTCAGTTCCTTCCGAAGGGCCTTAAACCCTTAAAAATAAAAACATAACAAGAGTTCTCATGCTTCAATAAAAGCCTCTTCGTTGGATAGGCTTTAAGCCTAGTTCTAACAGTACTTAAAGGAAAACAGAGATCATACTTTCTGAAAAAATACTTTTGCATTGAGAAAGCTTCTTACAGAAATTGTTTAAGTTTTTAAAGGCTAGAAAAACTGTGAACACGAGTATCAGTATGATGGTATCACCACAATAGTGCCAACACAAGAACTTAAAATAGACACACCAACAACAATAGCCTTTACAAAATATTAGTTAATGATAAGACACCAAAATCCTAGGAGTTAATTTTATCATGGTTCTCTAGATAAGCAATTTCAAAACATAACATTTTATAAAAATGACTCAAAGTTCGGGCATAGCGGTCCAATTCTAAGTTGAAAGAATAGCAACCAGAAACATAAACACACAAAGATTAATCATGCAAAAGAATTAAAGCATCTATCAAGCTACCACAGTTATTGTAATTAATCAAAAAAAAAAGTAGAAAAATCATTAAGTTGCAAAAAGGCTCGTATAAAGTAAGTGAAACTTTGAAGGTATTTCTCCTTGAGTAAGCATCACTTATGATCATAGATCATCAAAAGTAAACCATATCTAGAGGAACCATGTAAATGATAGAAATGAGCACACTATTACTAGCTTGATGTCTTTTATGTGATCTAAATCCAATTGCAACCCCCTAACTTCCATGTACTATAACTACAATTAAATCTCCCATGCCCACATACTACTAAAAATGAGAAATGGAGAAATTATAATGAAACAAGAAATCAGGAAAACGGGTTTTGGGGTGAGACCATATAACAATGTTTTTAACAATGTGACTCTCTGATTGAAGATGTGTTGTTAGAAGGGCTGCTACAGAAATTTCAAATGTGGATTTATGGGAGTGCTGGGATTATCTTCAGCTTTGGTTTCCTCCAAGTTTGCTATACAGTCCTACAAACTCACCAATCTGTCACAAAAATATGCCCAGAAAAGGGTCATCATTGTAGGTTGTAATCCATTCCAAGTGCCAATGGCAACAAGTCCTTTATGTTATGAAAATATGTTCCAAGTATGATATGCATGAGTGTGATGTCTCATGCCCCAATGCATGCTATATGATTGTTATGTGTTTCCATAATTGGATAGTTGAGTACATAGTTTATCTAGGACTGAGTTTACTGCTGAAATTGACTTGAAATAAGACTCCAAAAGTGTCTCAACAAGTGTCCAAATGATTATGTGAAAGAAGTCATGTAATGTTAAACCTCTATGAAATTCAAACCATATGTTACCTGAAAAATTTGTAGGGGTTTTATAGCTGCAAGGCAGAGCCATCCCTACAACAAACTCAGTAACTCAGGGAAGTGGCCATTGTCAACTCAACATTCTCCCTTGGGCTTCGGGTTGGTTCATGCCAGCTCGAGGGATGTTTCCCTAAAGTAATACTATGGGGGGTTTGACGGGCAAACACAAGGTGATTATGTAATAAAACCCTCACAGAATCAAAGTAAATGAGAAAAGAAATAAGGAGTAGACGGGGATATTAGTGCCTTATCCATTGGGCCTAGGGAACAATTTACTACATTGAGTCTAGGCATGCAAGACACAACACTCTTGTGGGCATGAGCTTCAAGTGTTTAGCGTCTCCAATCCGAGACAGCTACCTATCCAACACTTCCAAACAGGGGTTTTTAGTGATAACAATCATTTTTATGCAAAATAATTGTAAATAAACTTGAACCACTTTAACTCCAAAGAATGTCTGAGAATCCAGACTAGATGCAAAGTAGACTCAAACACACATTTGCTAGAAACTAAAGTAAATATATTACAAATAAATATCTTACACAATAGACATGATCCCATGCGATCAAAGACACTTGTAGAAACATTTCAAGTCATAAGTGTCAAAAGTTCAAACTAATGTATGCCTTTCGTAGTTGGGGTTATTTATGCTTTGATTTAGTTTACACAAATTTTGAGTGTCACCGAATTCGAACTTGAAAACAAACATGAACCAAGTTACTTAGGTGTCAGCTAATACAGAAGACTGACCTGAGCATATATCCATAATATATCAGATGGTAAAAGATGCCACTATTGAGAACATATCATTGATTGAAATTTAAAAATACAATAGATGGTGGGAAAGAAAGAAATTACTGATTTTCAGGTCATATTCAAGCCAATTGGAGAAGATACCTTGAACTTTTTTCATAGTATCATTGACCCATTCATTCCCCTCCATATCACTCGTTGTTGCATGTTTGATAAAGGGGCACAGTTGCATTAACATCAAAAACAATTATAATTTCTATAGTAAAGACAAGATAAAGAGTGAGTATAAGAGTACCATCAGATATTCTACAATCTCTTCTACAGTGTCATTGGAGAAGCACTTGTCAATCAGAGAACCACTACACAGAGAAAATAATCTGGAAGACTCGATCTATATCTATAAACCTCAACGGATTCAAGGCTTCAAGGCTTTGTGTTCAAGTTCGAATTCCTGGGAATTCGAACTTGAATCCAAGGCCTTCCTTTGCGATTTTTTGGGCTGTACTAATTGCAAAAAAAAAATTTACATATCCAATCAAGACTAAGACCCAGCAACAGCTCAGGAAATCCAAAATGGAGAGTCGACTCAACGACACAACAAAAATGAGCATTAACTGGCTTCATAAAAATTCAGGGATCATATACTCAGAAAAATTCAATAACTCTGAAACCTAGAAAACTCAGCAAAACTTGGTAATATCCTATCGAGTTTGAAAAAAAAGGAGCGAGTTTTGACCAAAGAGTCAACTCTGCTCACCAAGCTAGCAATCCGACTTGAGTCACGATACTCGGTGAGTCTTGTTACAGAGGATATATCTCATTTTGCTTATATTTCATAGGCTGCTTGATATACATACTAGTGCTCTTAATATTCTCTTTTAGAGAGTACAAAAAATAAGGCAAAATTATTATTGTATTTAAATAATTGGTAATTACTTCAATAGACATCAAACATTATGAAACTGCAAATTCTGGCCCCAAAACATTCTGCAAGAGCTTTTGATATGTATCTTTGACAAAAATGGCTCCATAACAGCTCGAAATTGCACATGATCAGAAAGCGAGTGAAAGACACAATAAATATCCTCATAATACAAGACTTTATTTCCAAAGAGAACGGTGAAAATCAACCTAGATGTTGCATTTACAGTAACTAACATATGCCTTAGCTACTCTAGGCAAAGTATTTGCTACACTACTTTCTAATGTTTATACTGGCACATTGTGAATTTTGAATGGACATATAGTATACTAGATAAATATGATGCTTTAGTGGATGAATGACTAATCAAATGTTTGTCCTTCCATAAGAGTTATAAAAGCATACAAATAAGTATGAATAGAAAAAATAAGACCCAAAATAGCTAGCACAAAATGCATGTAAAAACATAAAGCTTTTGGAAATACCACAGAAACAACCCTACAGGTCATCAAGTTTCTTCATAAAATGCAAATAGCAACTTAGTGTCTCATCCAACGTACCATGATATGAACGTTCTAATTACTAAAAGAAAAGAGTTCAGAAACATCTTTCTCACTCTTGTTGGTAAATAATGTTGTAAATTTATATAATAGTCCAAAATATGGTAAAAAATCCATTTTAAAAGAGCAGGCAAAAGCACCTAAAAACTCTGGAAGCACACATGAATTATAAAACTACAAAAATTTTAAAAGATGAGAAAATTAAGAAGCAACATAGATACAAATCCATGTTCTTATATCTCTGGTTACTGATAAAATAGCACCTAAACATATGGTAATATATTTGAATATTTCAGTTATCATTAATTTGTATATATAACCTAGTACATTGAGTCCTGGCATTGCCTTCCTGGAAACATGTTACCTTCAACCAATCTATGTTAGTTGACGACATGCTGAAGAGGAAGCCAAGATACATGGAAGAAATGAACTATGCACCAATCACCATGCTATAAGTAAGATGGTGAAATTCTCTATTGAGTCGTTGGTGCATCGAGAGTTAACTTCTCCCACAGTCCACACTTTATTAAAATTCAGTCTTATTTTTGGGCCAAATACCGACTCCAAAAAAATACAGGACCATGGCCCTTTCCAAACACAAAAGTCCATTATGACTTTGATTTGCATCAGCAGACCATGAACATTGAATTAGGAACATCATCTTCCTGACTAAGAAGAGTTGTCTTCCTGGCCCCTTTTTGTCTCCAACCACATCCCAACCTTAGCAAAATATCACCAGTTTCAGCAGAATCCTGTTCTTCAAGCCATTTCCAATGAATTTCATCCCATCTCCATTGATCTACTAGTCGCTCTTCCTCAGCAGTTGCCACTAAATCCTTTAAGTATTCATTTTCATCTTCCTCGGAGTTATCATCTTCATCATGCCTCACTAGAATATCCTCATCTTCATCTTCAGCTTCATCATCAACAAATGCCTTTACATAAGCACCCTTAATATATACAAATCTTTCAACTGGCTTGCTTGAGGAAGGATCAACATTTTCCTTGTCTTAATCTTCATCAAACAATCTGCGAAGGAAAAGCATATAAATCAAGTTACATTTTCCCCAAAAAACAAATACGTGTTACAATTTTCAACATAATTTACTAATTTACTAATTTTCAACGTAATTTTCCAGAAGTTATGTAATAATGTGAAATTACTCTCAAAATAAAAGACTGCCTTGATTATTTAGACATCCTTGGCCCTTGAAAGGCATACAATATGAACATTCTTGTTGTTGTTTTTTCAATATATCGAACCACTAACTTGTGTTATTTTATAGCTTATCACACAAAAACTCAGATACAAGTCTAAAGAACGAACCCAATCTTCCACGTAGGAATACAATAGGTATTAACCTCAACATGATGGTGAATCACAACTCTTCAGGATTTTATGTCTGTAATACACATAAAAGGATCATATAATCTTATATAGCATATAGATACCACCTCTGAGGCCAACTGAAGAATATCAAATCCCATATGTGCTGCTTTCTATTGTACAAGGAATATCAATGCCCAAATTGTGAACTATCTATTGAACATTAGTTTGACCCTAGATGCAAAATGTGCAGTGTTTTCTTAGGGAAATACTAAGGCTAATTAAAAAATAATCATTTTTGAAAGATGGTACGTACAAATTTATAGGAGGGGGGGATAAAGCAGTTTCCAAGCATAAGCTCTTCCCTAATAGTTAACAAACCCTATCAAGCAAAACATTGTCGATTAAGATGACAGTATTTTGTAGCCAAGGGAATAGCCAGAATGACTGTCCCAAACAAGGTGATTTCCAGCCCTCAATTAGTAGACAACTAGGACTGTCAACCAAAAGGGCTAGCTACTATTTGACTATAAGATCCTACAGCTACATAAAACCAAAGCACAGTACTTGGGTTGTGTGCAAAAAGTTCATTGTGCCTAGCCAAGATCGTGAACCATTTTCTCCTTAAACAACTTAAAAACTTAGCTGAATACTATCAGGTATGTGCCCTGTAAGTTATTTGTGTTGCCCCCATCTCTCGAGATTCCATATTGCAAACTTCAGATTATCTCAAAAGTATTATCATTTTAAACTATTTTTCAAAGCTGAAATTGCGAGTCTCAAGGGTAATGGAGTTTACCATAGCATAACATGATAACAACTATGTTACCGGATCCACCATAGCATAACATGATAACAACTATGATAACAACTATGTTAGAAAACTGAATACACTGCTTTAGATAAACCCTACTTCACTCTGAACTGAAGTAAAACACTGATTTCTTAAACACTACCCTGAGCCCTCTTATATAGCACAAGAAGGTCATCTATAGTTTACAATAAAGCAGATCCAGCCCTTGAATTAGTTTCCAACCCTTGGTCTATTTTTGGGCTTGGGATTAGAATCCTCAACCTGCATGGAGAAATTGTCTTTAATGGAGTGCTCTAGCAAGAAGAACAACCTCCTTCAGATCTGCACCTGCTCCCTAAGACTAAGTTCCCCTCTTGTACTTTATCTAAAGCTAGACAAAAGAAACCTAAAAACAGTACTTACATAAATCTGGAAAGTCAACTCAAAAGCAAAAAAGTGACTAATTCTGGAAAAACTACTTTTCCTAAAACTGGGAAAGCAAACTGCTAAATCTGGACTGCCAAAATTAGAACTGTTAGTCCCTTTATAACACAATATTGTCTTCCATAATCAATGTGTCGTACAAGACTGAAGACTTTTCCCTAACAGAAGCTATACTAACTGTAGCTGCAACTGCGATGTACACCCAGGTCTATAACATGTGTGCCATGGATGGAGGACACTTTCAAGGTATAAAAACTAACACCTGGGACTCGGAAAAACTTGTCTGAAGACTTAATGAAACTTAGCAAACATAAACAAAAGTCAAAATACAAAAGAAATGTGTTGAAAATTAAGTTTACATCCATAAAATCTACAAATAATAGTTTATGCATCTTATCAAATTAGATAATATAAAATTTGGAACTTGAAATTTGTCTAAAAAAACTGAAAGATAAATTAAAACTTCTAATAGTTTGCAATCCATCAAATAATACCAAGTTCAACAATTCAACCATGGTTCATTAAACAATGTCCAATTCTTCTGTCAAATTGGCAAGCACAGAGGTGGTTTCTGGAACAAATTGGTAAATATGCCTAGATGATAGTTTCATCCCTAAGCGGGCGTGTCTTGTTACCAAGGGCATACCAAGCAAAGGTTATGAAGAACATATCATTTATAGAATTCCATCCTAAAATGTTGAAAATCCTGAAAATTGTTGAATTTGCTTAATTTCGAATGGGATGTGAAATTATATTTTCTTCATATGAAGTCCAATGAAGTTGGAATGCCTCTCAAACATCTTGAAACCATTCATGTTAATATAAAATAAAATAAAAAAGTAAAAGGGTAAAACAGGAAATATAAAGGAAAATGAAAACTTTTACAGTAACAAGGGTCATGGAGTCTCAAAGCTGAAATTGTGAGCCTCAAGGGTAATTGAGTTTACCAGAGCATAACATGATAACAACAACATCCAAAGAGAAAAAAAAAGCACACGATTACTAACTAGGATAGATTTAATATAAGCAAACTGAAAAGAAGTAGCTATCATAAAGGCAAGGTTACGTTCAACAATAACATTTCATTTAAACCATTGGCATGGAGTCCTTTAAATGCTTTGATATATCACAACTGCCATATATACCATAGGCACCGAGTCTTTTTAATGCTTTGAAAAATCATAATTGTCATTTATACCACTGAAAGTGAGTCCTTTTAATGCTTTGAAAAATCATAATTGTCATTTATACCACTGAAAGTGAGTCCTTTTAATGCTTTGAAAAATCACAATCTTAATGTTAAGTAAGGTCATCTGCAGCACTGTCATCAAGAATTTTTAATGGTTAGAAGTGTTGCAACACTCTTGTCATGATCTCCAAAATCTTTCAAATGTTGTTTCTAGAATGTAAAATATATGACAAGAGAATGCCATAGACAACGACAAATGGGATATGAATGCCACAAACTCCAATCAGTGGCCAGAGAACAAAGTGTTTGCAATGAGCAAAAAACCAAAAATAGAAAGCAATATCCCGCAATGCTAACCTAATGAGTTAAAATTTGACCCCTGGTGCATGAAAATTTGAAAACGGTAATGTGAAACCTTTTGCATTCAAAGAGTCAAAATCCAAAATTACCATTCTAACCCTAAACGAAGTTTTAAAGCAAAAGATGTTTGAATTCAGCAGAGATGAGGGAAAAACTCTTAATTTACAATTATCGTGCATGCCAAACAAACAAAATGTGCACTAGATTAGAACTATGTTTGAAATACACTCAAGGAAGACTGGAATATTTTTGAAATATTGGGGAAGATATTGATCGTTTGTTATGAGAGTATATTTTCTCAACATGCCTGCATCCTACAAGCCATTTGACTCAAAGACTAACACAGAAGGATCAAAACAAAATGTTGATAAGAACGTCCTAGATAAAGACCCTCATCATAGAGTGTGAGATTGGATACTTCATCCTCAAAATCCCCATGGAAGTCCAAGTAAAAGGGGCAGGGCCACCATAATTCAAAGGTCAATATGGTGATCATCAACAAGCTTATGAAATACCATATAGTTAACATAAAAAAATCATTAGAACAATGCATAAGCTTTATCTAAAAGCTGATAGCAAACTGTTAGTAAAAAGTGATAGAAACAATTCCGATATCTGGATACTATCTGCGATAATAACCATAAGAACAAGTTGAAAACTTCTATTAGGATCCGAAATAATTAGGTGTTCATTACCACATCGTTATAAATATAATTGGGTCCTTATTGTCCTTCCACATTTGGATTTGATCAACTCTGCTATGTTACTAGCTTCAGCAGCACACTTGTACTACAAGCTCCTGAGAAACCTGGGTCCTTATATTTGTCTACCCCAAATTTATAATGATATGTTGCATTGTTAAAATGGAGTTATGTCAATAGGGTCTTGGTTTGTTGACTATGGTTTTCCAAGTTGGGGAAACAAGGTAGCTGATATAGCCCTCACTAGGGTTCAAGTTCTACCGAGTAACATGGATGTGGTCCTGTGCTTGCAACAGTAGCAGAAAAGATACCCCACTCATGTCTTCTAAGCCAAAAGCAACTGAACTGAATGGTGTTAATAGATCTCTCATAGCACCAACAGTGCTTGGGGCTAGGTGCAAGTTTTTGGCAACTTTGATGGAGTAGATAACACACTCATGGCTTTTAAGACAAAGCCAACAATAGCTAGGGCCAGTGGAACTTCTAGGAAATTTTGGTGGAATAGATTCCCCACTCATGACTTCAAAGCTGAAAGCAAACGAATTGAACGGTGCAAATGATTCCACCATAATCCCAATTGGGCTAGGTATAAGTTCTGAGCAACCTTGGTGGAATACATACTGCACAGTGGCTTCTAAGCCAAAGGAAACCAAATTGAATGGTGCTAATGATTCTCCCATAAGGCTATAGACTGGATTGAATCGAACGGTTATAATGGTTATCACCAGCAAGGATGGCTCATGCCCCTTAACGGATCTTTCATGTGTAGTGTACACCAAACATTATCGATCTATAGATGAAAACTTCATGGAGACAATGAAATTGAATGATACTAATGGTTCTCCAATAATGCTATAGAATGGATTGATTGGTGTTAATGGTCCTCATCAGCAACCCTGTTTCATACCCCTCAAGGGATTTGTCAAGAATGTTGTAAGCCAAACATCATCTATAGCTTTCCCAATGTATGGTTAAAAACTACATCCTCTTTCAGTTTTCTTCAAGAATTATGTCAAAGAATATTGAAATCCTTTTTTAGAAAAGAACATAAACACATACCTTTTTCTGAATGAAGCTGTTGAAGTTGAAGATGGAGCTCATCAAGCCTCTTCGTTGATAGGTCTTGTTCATCAACAATGGGTTTTAATCTGGCATCATCATTCTTTAAATTTCCAGATATTTCCCCACGAATCTTAATAATCTGCACTTGAGCATCCAAGAACTGAGTGACCCTCTCCTTCTTTTTCTGCCTCAGCTCCTCCAAAGTCGGTGATATAGCAGCAAGTTGATCCCTTCATGTGCTTGTCTTCCTATCCACCTACAAAATATGGTGACAACTATGTTCCTGCGAATTCATGCCTTGAAGGGATTCATTATCTTTTGCTCCAGTACACCATCCTCATCATTGTTTTTCTCAGATCCAGTCCTTGGTCTTTCATCCCTCTCTTTTAAGTTCTGGAGCTCAGGCTACAATTTTAGCAGGTTCTCTATCACCATATCCGAATTTGTAGTGTAATAAATATCATCTGAACTCCTGTCACAAGTACCCATGATGCTTGATTCAAGCCCACCATCAGACCTAGCTTTCTTTTTGGGATGTCCACCATCCATGTTGCAGAAGAAATGAGCACTGTATCCTCAGGACTAATATTTTTAACACATAAAGGGCATATTCCCACTTGCAAGCAATAAAATTCCAGTTATATTAAGCTCAAAGAAATCCCGACCATAATTGATTTGATCTTATGCAAAATGCTTCATATATAGACCTACTAACTATGAATCTACACATAGAAGCATTTTAACTGAAGAATAGAACATGTACCTTGCAATTTTTCTTGAAGCAAAGTGGTGGAATCCCTGGGACTAATATGATTGTCACTCAGCCCTGATTTGGAATAGCTGCAAGTAGATTTTTCATATGATGGATATTAGAGTCAACCGATATGTTGCTTCAGCAAAAGTATTCGCCATAGGAAGGAAAAAATATTCTGACATTATCGCATTTCATGACTTAACAATTCCTAGGAATCATAAAGATTTAAATTATAAATTCTTGGAAGCTAATATCTATACACACGTAATTTTCAATCTCCATTTCATGAAGTAAAAGGCAAACCAACAGTAGATTTTTTCACATTCAAAATAGATTCCAATGAATACACATGTTCCAACACAAATGGAATGGATAGAATTCAGTTAGACCAAATTTCATGGCATAGATGAAAACATAGAGACATAATATAATGGCATATCTTCTACATTATATGAAACACACTAAAAAGAGAGTAACAAACTTTAAATAAGCACAGGTTGGCTAGTTTGACTTTTACCTCATTGTTCAACACACCTCCACCATTTCGAGTGTACATGAACATCTTGAACCATGTAGCATTCCTTAAGGTAATCTTGTCCATTAAGCAAGCTTTGGAAGGTCCTCAAGCAACAAGGAGCATCCACATATCCACAAGGAACCCTCGAAATCATAGGCCTTTCTCATGGTTGACGTCCCCACATATCCAAAAGATGATCAAGTGGAGAGGGACTCTTCAAGCCAAAAGACTCCACCTATGGTCCACTTGTCAATTCTATTTAACCAATCAATCCAACTTTCAGAGTTACTTCATCAAGCTATATATATATATATATATATATATATTTCATTCCGAATCCAGCAATACCTTTCCAAGATACACCCATACTACCACCAAGGTCATATATAAATAATCTCATCTCAAAAAGGGGGACGGCCCCTCCAAAAGAAACACAGAAGGCCTCCCAAACTGAACCTCCAAGAGAAAATGACCTAAGTCATCTCCTAGGGTGTCTAACAGCTAGATATAAGCAGCCAGAAGAAATTTGAAGAACACACTAGGGACATTGAGGGTGTGGGTGGGGGGTGAATCAGTGTCCTATATTTTTTATTACTTTCTTCTTCAAACCTGAACTTAATCACTTAATGTTATTCTTCAGTCATAAATACTTAATGCAACATAACAAAGATACAAGAACATCAAAGACTTATATAAAGTGATTTCATGATAGATATGAGTTTACATTCGAAGTTTATGAGCAATGGATCAAAAAGGTGCTCCATCACCTTAGTCTTTTCCAGCTCCAACTAGAGGAAGCACCGACCTCCTAGGTTTTGTCAGCTTCAACTGAAAGGGAGCTACCACTCCCTTTATCCAGCTCCAACTGGAAAGGGATTCAACCCTCTTCAAGCTTCTTGAGTTTTGTTTCAAAGGAGTACTTCTTCAAACTTGTCAAATCTGCTTCAAAGTAATTTGCTCCAAACTTTCTAAGTCAGCTTCAGAACTTATAACAGGTATTCTCTGAGATCTTTACAGTGTCTGCAGCAAATGAAAGAATACTCAGATAGGCAACAAACTTCTTGACTGTGTAGGTTCCTCTACTCATGGCACTTTTCTTGGTCAAAATCCTTTGTTTCTGCTGCTAAATATGATGCTCTATGTATACTCTAACTCTGATTATTTTTAACGCCCTTCATGTCCTTTAGCGCTCTACTATTTGCTTAACACCCAAAACAAATTATTACACTACTTTTTACTATCAATCCTTAAGCTATCTCAATTGACAGACTTAAGATGGAGCCCCAACACACTTTCAGACTTAACTTTCAAACTTAATGTTAGTCAACATACCTCATATCAAAATGAAATTATTCAACTGCTAGGATAGATGTCTTTGACCTTTGCCTTGCCTTAGATTTCGATAGTGATTTTCATGATTCTTTGATCCTCTGAGGAATAAAGCTAATTCTTCCCACCAATCTTGCTCAGATAAGAAAAATCATTATCTATATTTGCTTATTTAGGGGGATGATATAAACTCTCGGAACAGTCAATCATTTGATGATTTGCCTCATTACTACTAAATGAAGATATTGAGTGCCTAGAATTGATTGATGTTGTTGTAGTACCCCTCTCATTCCTTTAACATGCTTAGAACCACCTTCGGAATGCTTAGAACTCCCAAAAAATGCCTGGAACTGTTGTTTGGAATCTTAGCTTACTATCCATGCCTCAGGCTTCAAAAACTCACTGGCTGCAGATGATCATTTCGTTGAAGACACCCTCTTGTTTTGCATGCTGCTATAGAGGTTAGAATTGCAGTGATAATGTGATATCCTACATCAACAAGGTATAAACATCCCTTACAGGTGCATCCTATATCCATCCAATCCACTGATCTACTGAGGATAAAGTCCTGGATCTGTTTGAAGATGAACATCAATTATAGCCCTGTTGTTGTTTATCCACACAAGCTATTCAGAACATAGGGTTTACTACCCAGATTTTGATGATGCACTTATCTATTGCTATGATGCTGATTTATCCCCATGACTCTCCAAATGCTGCAAGTGACTGTTCTAAATTCAAAGGATTTCCCAGGCCCTGATTGCTTGGAAATTCACCTAGACCCTGAGATTTTTGCTTGTTGCTCAAGTCCAAGGCTTTTTGAAATCCCAGGCCTGATGTAACAGTGCCCAGAATAGCTATAGGGTACTCCCATGCGAATATGGGGTAACACAGTGTAGTGTTATCATAATATGGAATTGAAAATCTTGCCCTCCGCATTTGTAAGTTTGTATTTTGTTGTGTGTTTTATGCTTGTGCAGATAAGTAATCCTTGGGAAAATGAAGTTGAGTGGAATGGTCCATGGTCAGACTCTTCACCTGAATGGACAGACAAGATAAACCACAAGTTGAAATACACTCCTTTGGAAAAAGATGGGATTTTCTGGATGTCATGGGAAGATTTTCAAATAAATTTCAGATCTATATATCTGGATACTATCTACGACAATAACCACAAGAACGAGTTGAAAAATTATGTTAGGATCCGAAATAATTAGGTGTTCATTACCACATCGTTATAGATATAATTGGGTCCAGATTTTCCTTCCACATTTTGATTTGATCAACTCTGCTATGTTACTAGCTTCAGCAGCACACTTGTACTGCAATCTCCTGAGAAACCTGGGTCCTTATATTTGTCTGCCCCAAATTTGCTAATGATATGTTGCATTGTTAAAATGGATTTATGTCAATAGGGTCTTGGTTTGTTAATTGTGGTTTTCCAGGTTGGGGAAACAAGGTAGCTGATATATCCCTCACCAGGGTTCAAGTTAAGTAACATGGGTAGCTGATATAGACCTCACCAGGGTTCAAGTTCTACCAAGTAACATGGGTAGCTGATATATCCCTCACAAGCGTTCAAGTTCTACCAAGTAACATGGATGTGCTCCAGTGCATGCAACAATATCAGAAAAGCTACCCCACTCATGGCTTCTAATCCAAAAGAAACTGAACTGAATGGTGTTAATAGATCTCTCATAACACCAATAGTGGTTGGGGCCAGGTGCAACTTTTTGGCAACTATGATGGAGTAGATAACCCACTCATGGCTTTTAAGACAAATCCAACAACAGCTAGGGCCAGTGGAAGTTCTAGGAAATTTTGGTGGAATAGATACCCCACTCATGACTTCAAAGCTGAAGGCTAATGAATTGAACGGTGCAAATGGTTCCACCATATTCCCAATTAGGCTAGGTATAAGTTTAATCATGTGAGTCAAAATGGTGTAGCCTAAAAGAAAATGGTTGTTTCCATGATGAAAAGGATAATATCTCATGTAGGGCATAATTACTATAAAATGGATTTCAATAACAAACTAAGTAATTAAGATGAAATAAAATATGGTAATTCATAAGAATGAATGTTTTGTTTTTCCAACTTTTCCTTAATATAAGTTTTTCCAGGAGTTTATCAAGCCCTTCAAAAATTTGGCCAAGGGTTCAAATTTGGCATGTCTTTTAAAACCACTGAGTCTAGTGTCACACTTGCCTATCCTATTACACAAAAGCAAGACTCTACCCAATCACTATGGTTTTTCAGCAAACAAAGTTAGAACTAGTTGATACATTTTGACTCTCATACCAATCACTAGATCCCTCGACCCAAAAGCTAAAGGAGGGTTTCAAACTCTCTAACCTTGACAAGATAGTTTTGGATTGGATTAAAGAGCTTATTCCATACTCCTTGTTAAATCAATGGGCATAGGTGGTAGTGACACAAACATGTGCTAGACACCCAACTTAATAAACTTCAAAGACTCAATCCTAAACATTATACCTAGATCTTCAAAATTTGTAGAGTGTGGAAAGTTGGAAACCTTTGGTGGAGCTGAAAATGCTACCTTTGTTTGGTCCTTCATCTTGGGTTGGGTTGTTATTGGCCATAGACTAGATCTTAGAAACCCTGCATCCTCTGCGTTCGTTCTGTCAATAGATTGAAAGCATTAAGAACCTATTTTGGTTTGTTTTTTTTTCTAAGTGAACTTGGAAGTCTCAAAATCATGCAGCCATCTCCTCTCCACTCCCTTTCCATAAAAGCCTACCATGTTAAGGGATCAATTACACTGAACTGTCGAGTTTCAACTTGCCTCACAACTCATTACAATTGAAATTTTGTTTTTAATCTAGAAATACACTGAATGCAATTTTATTTAAAGCCCAAACAAATAAAGTTTTTCATGGGTCAACAACATGTTTATTTAACAACCATAGCTTTGATAGTTACAAGCAAGTTATGGTGCCTCTGTATCAAGATCCAAGCACCTAATATTACCAAGATTGCAACTGTACGTTGGACACTAGTTGCTTACCCTATATTTACATCAAGAACATATTGTATGAGTATTTGGGCACTTCATCAGCAGAGACTACTGCTCATTTTGCAGTGCTTGTTATCCTGTTGCTCCCACTATGGTCAACAAAACCTTGACGATTGATCACAAGATACCCAAAATGAACCAAACTGCCCTCCACTTCGCTGGTCTTGAGATTCATTTAGGGTTGCTTGGCAATACCCAAGGACATATTGAGTATTGATAACTCTTTATTTATGAGAGGACACAGGCCTTGAGCATTTATAGTTTCAGAATAGGCCTAAGTGCTTCAAAAGAGCAGTTTTGAGAACTACCAAGTGCCAATCCTGTTACCATTGCTTTTATTATGCCTCAAATATGTTGCCCTAAAAACACGTTGTTGTTTTATGTGTGATCAGCTTTCCAATGTGCACCCATAAGTAAAGAGAATTCTTCCCTCATTTACAATGAGAATTGTGACGGAGCAGAGTATGCGTTAACACTAGCGAAACAATTCTTGTTGCTACTAGACCAAAGGAGAAGAAATTAGAAATTGCTCATGGAAAGAGCCTTAATAAAGCTTAGTAGATAATATAAATTTTTATTCTTTTCAGTTTAGAATCTAGCTTACAAAAGTTATAATTATTTGTCTTTATTATGGACCATTTGGAAACATTATATCATATATGACATTAAAGTTTAAATTGTTGATTGCATATTACAGCTCTTTGGTCATGATACCCTGTTCCATTTCATGTTTGATGTTAGCTCTTAGAGTTTGTTGATGACAAATGTTATATGTTGAAACTTGAAACTAGAAGGTTGATGTTATGGTTGGTCATTTGATGACAACACTATAAGTTATAAATGCTAGATCTTTCATGTTATTTTTGTACTAAATGGTTAATGCTTTAATGATTATCTTTAATCTACAACAAACATCTATTTTTTCATATTTCTACAGCTAATTCACCATTATGCATGCATTTATTAATATACATGCATAAAAAATATATATTTTATATAAAAAAAACGCTCCTAGAACACTCTGTTCTCATGTTCCTGCTTCATTCTCACTCCCAGCAGCGATGTTCCCACCATCAAAAGGCAATTTATACAGAAATATTACTCCAATCTCAAAGTTTGGCTTTATGTTTCAAACAAAGATAAAATCCAACAGTAGATAATAACAGGCATACATATTATCCAATGCAACCAACCATGCTTAAGTCTAGCCTACAAACCCTAGGCCTAGCCTTCACAAAGCTCAAAAGCTTAAGGTAATAAACTGTGATTCACAACAATTGACTACTCAAAGCCCTGGTGAGGAACACCTTCATATCACTCAACTACTACATTTAAACTACTACAATTAATTGCCATAGTATAAATGTTTTATGAATTGGCTCTTTTCTAACCACTGAAAATAACAGGAAGGTAAACCAACATTTTCAGCTTAAAACCTAGCAAGAATCATTTTGGATTGATGGAATTGCATAATCAATTTATAAAATTACCAAATCAAGCTGCAATAGAGATGTTAGAGGGTGTTAAATCCATTTTTGCATTAAAAACAATGATTTCAACAACCCAAAATTGCAATTTTTGGCCAGATTATGGTGATGGCAAAATAGAAAAGGACTAATCCATAGAAGATTTAGCCTTCTTCCATTCAATTTACCCATACCCACATCACTTCAAATTAAAACAATGAAATCCACAGCATTGACATGGAAATAGAGCAGATAAAATGTTCAAAATATAATCTATTGAAGACTCGGACATAGGCACAGCGTAAAGCTTGATTAGACAGGATGTTCACAATTTAATCCACTGGAATTTCATGAATGGAGTGGCTTAGTTAAGACTCAAACATAGGCAGGCCTAAAAAAATTGATTAGATAGAATGTTCACAAATTAATTCACTGGAATGTCATCATAAGAGTGTTTTCATTAGGATGTCAATTTTGAGATGTTGTTAAAGCATCTGTTCATGATGAGAAATTATGGCAAAAGGCAACCTTGCAAATAGAAGGGCATGAATTAATGATAACCATATAATTGGGGCTCCCAACTGTGTTCCTTGTTTTATGTTATTTCTTCTTCATTTAACCGTCCAGCCATACATAGCTTAGGGCAGCAAAAATCAAACTATGTTTACTAGCAGATCCTTGGTTCACTGGTGAGGTTAACGTAGTAGTAAGCTGCTCAACAAGTTTCGCTCTCATTGTGGTCTTCCCACTCGAATGGCACATTTATTAAAAGGATGAGACTGGGTGCAATTCTTAGGTAATTCTGGCATAACCGATTTTCTAGCAGATAAGCCTACGGAAGTCCATGTTATGTGGTGCAAGCCCCTATCTCCTGGTGTGTTTTCTACAACTCTTAACAGTGGAGAGGTCATACAACAAAACCATGTTTCTCTATCATTCTAATCCAGTTCAAAATTATCTTCCATTCTAATCCATTTCAAAATTAGGGCAACGGACAATATTCACTTCGATGATCCTCAAAGCAAATAGAAATTGGGCGACTTACCTGTTGTGACAGATCTTCTGCAGTTCAAAGCTTTAGGCTTACTTTCAAATGAGGGGGGATTTTCTTTAAGACGTTGCAGTCTGAACCATAGACTGCCTTGATGGCTTCAATTTCTTGCAGGATTTCCTCTTACATTGCTATGAAGATCCTATAGCTTTAGATCAAAATCCGGATATACCAAATCCGGATACACCAGCATGGGCATAGGTGAAGGTTTCAGCAACAAAGGCAGCCACGGATAGCACCTAGAGCATAAGAAGATTCTTTTGTTTCAAATATGGTCTCAAGCGTGCCTCCTACAACACTGCTATGCACCAAAAGAATATTTTCCAAGCCAACCGTAAACCTCATCTGGCAATACTGTCGTGGAGGGAGAGTTACAGATTGTTTCTGATATGAGCATTTTTATTTTTTGCGCCACAATCTTTGGAGCCGACTGCTTACCATTAAAAATCCCATCATTCCTAGTTTTCCACAACAACCACTAGATGAATTTCGGGATAGACTGCCAAAGCTTCTTCCATTCCACACTGGTAGCAGAATTTCGATCTTGCCATTTGGGGAGCCGCTCATTCCAAGAGGAGAACAATGCAGTGACTGACAAATGAGAAGGTGTGGAAGAGAGGTTGTGGAGAACCAAATCCCAAACCTGATGAGAGAAAACACAATTCAAAAAGATGTGATATGACGTTTCAACTTCTAAATAGTAGAGACAACATCGAAAAGGACCATTGAGCCTGCGCCTGCATAAGTTTTCTCCAGTCAATCCTCTTCTGTGCAAAAGAATCTAGGTGAAAAAATTCACCTTTGACAAACAAGAGGAGGACCAGATCGAGTTCCAAATCACTGGGGGAATGCATGAAGCAAGGGGCGAATGAAGAGATTTGTATCCATGAGGTGCGAAATACTTACCAGAGCTGCCCCATCCCCAAACATCTTTATAATAACAGTTTATAGGAGCAAAATTGGTTTAAGGATAGAATCAACAAATTCTGCTGAGGAATGAGGTAATCCGGAATCTCAGGAAAGATCCAACCAACCCAATTCTCGGCTTTGTCCTAAGAACAAATATCTACCAGTATAAGGAATCCTTTGTTACTTAAGCAATTCTTAATCTCACTCAGAGATTCATTAGAGGAAAGAGGCAGGTTTCCCAATATCTTATCCTCCCACAGAAGAGTCCTTTTTCCACTTCCGGGAATTCTATATAGCTGAAGCTGAAAATTATCAAGACCTCTTCTACAAAGGTTCCAAATTGTTGTCCATGTGGGGGATCTAACTGAGTTGATATTTCTCAAAGGGACGCCCTTAAGATACTTCTTCACAAAAATTTTATTGACCGGATGATTTTTGTTGGAGTATAACTGCCATACAAGCTTTCCTCCCAATGCCAAGTTCACCAGCTCAGGATCTCGAATATTCAAACCACCCTCCGAAATGGGTCTTTTAATGATTTCCCATCTGACTAAATGCATTTTCTTCTGATTACCTTTGCCACCCTCCCAAAATAAATCATGGAGAAGTTTGGATATTTGGGAAGAGATAGATTTGGGGGCAAGAAGCAGAGAAAACTGAAAGATGGGGGGTGCTAAAAGAACTGCCTTGATTAAAATCAGTTTTCCCGCTTGAGTTAACCAATGACCTCCCCAGGAAACAATTTTAGCTTTAATATTGAAAATCACATCTATCCACAGCTATGAAGGGTTGGGTCCCAGCGTTAATGAAAGCCCCAAATACTTGATATTATCCCACTTTTCAAAGCCTGGAAATCCCATAGTATGAGTAATTTTAAGAAGGGATGGGTGATCAACATTCCATCCATAAACTGCACTCTTACCCTTGTTAATCAAGGCCCCAGAGGTTACACAAAAGTTTTTCAAAATTACCTTAAAATCCTGAGCGATAATTAAGGAGGCGCCTCCCAATAAGAGGGAGTCATCAACAAATAGGGCCTGATTGATAGGTTCAACAGCACTTGCAATTTTGATACCAGGAAGAGAACCAACAACCATTTTAGCTGAGATTTTTCTACTTAACACTTCCACCATCAAAATATAAAGAAAGGGAGCTAAGGGGCACCCTTGACGCAACCCTCTAGAAGCTTGGAAGAAATCTGTTGGCCTACCATTTACAAGTGGCGAAATCCAAGGCCTGTCAATGCAGGGTTTAATCAAACAAACAAACTCAGCACTAAGCCAAAAGCTCTTAAAACTTGATAGAGAAAGGAGAGTTTGATGCTATCAAAGGCATTTTTCATATCTAATTTGATGAGCATACCTTTCTCCTTCCTTTGGAAGTTGGAGTGGAGAGCTTCCTGAACTTGAATCACATTATCTATCAAATGTCTTACTTTGACAAACCCTCCCTACAGAGGAGAAATAAGAGACCCTAACAAAGGTTTCAATCTATTGGCTAAGAGTTTGGACAAGATTTTATATGAAGCATTACAGAGGGAGATGGGTCTGAATCTATCAAAAGAAGTAGGGTTTACTTCTTTTGGAATCAATGCTAGAAAGGTTGAATTAGTATTCCCTCTAACTTTGGCTTTTGAAAGGAAGGCTGAGATCATTCTGAGAAGATCAAATTTAATAAAGTTCCCAACATACCCTGAAGAAATGGATAGATAATCCATCCGGCCCGGGGGCCTTATCTGGCTCCGTAGCCCAAATTACATCAACCACCTCTTTCTCAGTAAAGGATTTCACAAGACCAACATTGTCGTCATGACTAACCAAAGAAGGAATATTAGAAAGAAAATCAGAATTCAAAAGTTCATCAGAGTTACCATCTTCATGAAACAATTATTGGAAGTGCTCAATTGCTGCATGTTGCAATTGCAATTGGCCTTTAATGACTTCACCATTGATAGTGCA
>LPNX010216376.1:147750-166679 GCA_001517045.1 Pseudotsuga menziesii | reverse complement strand
CATCAGCCTAGATTCGTCATCAAAATCTACCTCTCATGGACATGCACTTTGTGTCTCTGGTTACTCTTATACTGCATCTTCTTCTTCTACAGCAATGAAGAAGCACCACATCAGCCTAGATTCGTCATCAAAATCTACCTCTCATGGACATGCACTTTGTGTCTCTGGTTACTCTTATACTGCATCTTCTTCTTCTACTTCAATTGAATGGACCATTGATTCTGGAGAATCTTATCATATGGCTAAGGATAAAGCCATCTTTTCTACTATGCATGAATGTAACACCAAACAAATATTTGTTAGTGATGATAGATCTCTAAGTGTTGTAGGATCTGGAACGGTTCTAGTAGAAAATGGTCATTTCAATGATGTACTATGTGTTCCAAAAATTTCCTGCAATTTGTTATCAGTCTATCAAATTACTCATTCAGGTGAAGGTAAAACTGTGACGTTTACACCTCACCAAGTTGTAATCAAAGATTTTAAAAATCCTCAGAATATTCTTGCTACTGGAACTGTTGATGATATTACCAAGTTGTACAAATTTAACAACTTCGGGTCATCACCTTTTCCTTCAGTTTTTGTTGCTCATAGTGATAACTTGAGCAAACTTTGGCATGAGCGATTTGGTCACTTAAATTATCGCTCATTGCAACAACTATGTAAATACAATATGGTGACTAGTCTTCTGCTAGTATCTTGCAAGGATGGTGTTTGTTCCGGTTGTGTACTCGGAAAACATCATCGGGACAGTTTTGACAAACGTGCCTCTTGGCACGCCTCAGTTTCCTTGGAGCTTGTGCATAGTGACTTGTGTGGCCCTCTTCCATCTGCTTCCTTTTCTGGTTTCAAATATTTCTTAACTTTCATTGATGACTACTCCAGATGCACTTGGGTTTACTTCCTAAAACTTAAGAGTGAAGTATTTAACATGTTCTTGGCCTACAAGGCCCTTGTTGAAAAACAATCTGGTCATCAAATTATTAAGTTAAGATCTGACAATGGAGGAGAATATGTTAAGAACAAGTTCACTACTTTTTGCACTGAACAAGAAATCCAACAACAACACATTGTTTCATATACACCACAACAAAATGGTGTATCTAAACGGAAGAACCGCACTTTAAAAGAAATGGCTAATTGTATGATCCAATCTAAGGGACTAAGTCTTCAATATTGGGCTGAGGCCATAAATTGTGCAAATTACATAGTTAATCACACACCCACTAAAGTTTTACAGGGTATAACACCGAAAGAAGCATGGAGTAAAATTAAACCAAATGTAAGTCATTTTCGTGTGTTTGGTTGTGAAGCATGGGCTCACATGGATAAAAAACGAAAAGCATTGCAGCCTAAAAGTGAAAAGTGCATATTTGTTGGATATTCTAAAAATGTAAAAGGTTATAGACTTCTTCAGCCACATTCTCATGATATAATCATTAGAATAAATGTTAAATTTGATGAAAATCTCTTGGCCTGTGAGCCTAACTTGGCGGGTGTGCCATCTTTGGCCTGTGAGCCTGATTCGGCGATTGTGCCTTCTTCTTCTTCTTCCAGCTTCCTTGACAGGTTTCCAACTCTAGTTTCTGATGATGACAGTGAAGATGAAAATCCACCTCCGCCTACTCATGTTCCTCCAATTGCACCAACACCAATACTTCCTCGATGGGTCCATTCAACATGTGAAGCAGCTAGTGATTTTGTCGGTGATCCTAGAGATCAACGTCGAACACGTTCTCAGTTTCAGCAAGCCTCTTCTCTTTTGGCTCAAGTTTCCAAGAATCATGATCTAGAAACTTTTGCAGAAGCCTCAGAAAATCCAAATTGGGATGCAGCTATGGATGAAGAATATCATTCCTTAATGGCGAACGATACTTGGGATCTTGTTCCTCTTCCAAAAGGAAGAGAACTTGTCAGATGTAAATGGGTCTACAGAACTAAGTATGCATCATATGGAAGTGTTGAAAGACTTAAGGCAAGGTTAGTTGCCAAAGGTTTTTCCCAAGTTGAAGGGATTGACTACAATGAAACCTTTGCCCCTATAGCAAAAATGAACTCCATCCGCCTTATTCTTTCCCTTGCAACCTTACATAACTGGGAATCCCATCAAATGGATGTCAAGTATGCCTTCTTACATGGTGATTTACATGAGGAAATTTACATGGAACAACCTCCTAGATATGTTCAGAATAACTCTAGCCTTGTTTGTCTCTTTAAGAAATCCTTATATGGCCTTAAGCAAGCTCCTAGAGCTTGGTATGCCAAAAAATGGATAGCTTTCTCCTTGACACTGGCTTTTCTATATGTCATTCTGACCCCAATGTCTATACCAAGAAAGTAGGAAACCATCTCATCATACTTGTTATTTATGTTGATGATCTTATCCTTACTGGTAGTGACCCTAAATTTATAACCCATGTGAAATCTAGTCTTAAGCAAAATTTTGAAATGTCAGACTTAGGACATTTGCATTATTTTCTTGGTCTCCAAGTCTTGCAAACCAAAGAAGGAATCTTTCTTTCCCAGTCTAAGTATGCTTATGACCTTCTTCATCGCTTCCACATGGAAGATTGTAAACTAGCCCCTTCTCCCTTCTAGTCTGGAGTCAAACTTTCTGCCACTTGTACTTCCCCTGAAGTAGATGCCATGTTGTATCGTCAGCTTGTTGGTAGTGTTTTATACTTGATTCATTCCCATCATGACCTTTCCTTTGTCGTTGGTCATTTTTCCCGTTATATGCAAACTCCTCATGAAAGTCACTGGAAAGCAGCAAAAAGAATACTTCAATATATTTGAGGTACAATTCAGTTTGGTATTCATTACAGTACAGGGGGAAAACCTTCGTTGGTTGGTTTCACTGATTCAGATTGGGCCAGCGATCCTGATGATCGAAAGTCTACTGCAGGTTATGTTTTCAGTCTGGGATCTGGACCTGTCACTTGAGCTTGTAAGAAACAACAAGCTCTTGCTCTTTCTTCAACAGAAGTAGAATATCGAGCTGCAATTAATGCCAATCAGGAAGCTTTATGGCTTTGACAGATCCTTTCAGAGTTTGGATTCGAGCAGTAGCAGCCTACCCCACTTTGGTGCGACAATCAAAGTGCCATCAAGCTTGCCAAAGATCCAGTTCTACATCAGTGCAGTAAACACATTGAGCTACACATGCACTTCATCAGAAATCTTGTTCATGATCAAGTTATTGAAGTGCTCTATTGCCCTACAGATGATCAAGTTGTAGACATCTTCACCAAGTCTCTTACAGAAGCGAAGTTTTCTAAACTTCGGTCTATGTTAGGAGTTCAGGAATGTGTCCTTAAGGGGGGATAGGCTCTAATGCCTCCTTCCTTCTCCTAATAGTGTCACTTTTGTAAATCCTTCAATCCTATCCCAAGTTGTTCTTAAGGGGGGATGTTAGGATATTTAGACACTTAGGAGTTAGTTAAGATCAACTTGTGTAATATATCCGTTAGGTAAAAGTGTGTTTCCTTAGTATGCATTAGTATGCATTTGTAAATATTTTAATCCGACGGTCACGATATGTTCTAGACATAGAGTGATCCGACGGTTCAACTTCTCTTAGATCATACATACCAATGATCCGTGGCTTAACACCCGATTGGTCTATGATCTCTATTTAAAGAGCATAGAGAGTCCTTGGCTAGTTAATCGATTATGAGAAGCTCATATGTAACTTTCTTTATTTTGCATAATAAATTGCTCCAAGTAGCTATTTGGCTGGGGCCGTGGACTGTTTCCCTCTCGAGGTTTTTAACCACGTGACAAACATCGGTGTGTTGATCTGTGATCTATTTGTGTGAAGCGGTTGCTGAAGGTGTTCGATCTTTTAGGAGTACCATGTGTACCCGAACAGCTTTCTGATATTGAATCCACTGATTTGGCATTGCTTTTTCTGCAACTTCATTTTATTTTTTCTTACAATTACGGGCGAAGTGGCCATATTCATGACAGAATCGACACTTAAAAGGGAGTTGTGCATAGTAAAGTTCCTGGAAATGAGACCAATCAGCCAGGTTGAGCTTGATTGCTTCAAGCAACCCAATCTCCAAGTCAACCACAACACAAATTCTGGCACATGAATATTGGTCTTTTTTTTTCTGCCATGTCAATGTATTTACTGAGCGTATTTCCAATAGCTTCCAGAGATTCTGAGTTCCAGCAGTGGAGGGGAAGGTGGGGGAGCTAAACCCATACAGGAACAGTTGAAGGAACATCCTAGGGAGGATCAAAATCCAACATCCATTTGTTCAATTAGAGTCCCTGAGGACCCATAAAATGAGGACCATTTCAGAATATAAGATCTCGGCCTTCTGTTGATTCAAAGACAAATACGTAATACCGTTTGCCTACGAAATGATTTCGGATTCCTTCTGAAACCAAGGATCTCCAATTTCACTGGACCCATCCTTCAACAACCTTCGGGGATGGCCACAATCCAGTAAATTGACCTATGAGGCCGAACTTTGCTAGGTTCAATGCAGTCCAACAAGGTCTTTCTGTCGGGAGGTCAACCGAAGGGATGTTTGTCTTCTTCACAAAAGACTGACTCAGAGGACTACCTTTTCTCTTCCTGCACGAAGAAANTGCAGTCCAACAAGGTCTTTCTGTCGGGAGGTCAACCGAAGGGATGTTTGTCTTCTTCACAAAAGACTGACTCAGAGGACTACCTTTTCTCTTCCTGCACAAAGAAATAAGGCGTTTGAATGCCTCTAACTCAAGAGGAAGAGGAGTAGGGCCCCCTCCATAGGCCATGGAAACCTTCAAAAAAAGATCCAACAGATTATGCAGAGACAATCCCAACAGTTTGGAAGAAAAAGACCACCTCCACTCAACACAGCAAGCACAAGAACCAACAAGCATAGACAGAAGCTAGAGGCATCCAACTCATCGAGCATCCACCAGGAATCGTAGCAATCCATAGCACAAAGACACCACAGCAGCATGAGAAGGAAACTCTCCACCGAACTTCAAAAGCTAGCTAACCACATAAATCTGGAAGGATTCCAAAGACCACGGGCCCAGGCAAGACCACGATAGCTTGAAAGTAAAAATCTAATGCTTGCAGGCACTGAGGCCAGCTCCAACTAAAAACTTGAAAGAGCAGAAGCTTCTAAACAAGAAGAACATAAAAAAGAGTAGAGAGCTAACATAGCCTCTACTCACTTACCCATGATTCAAAGCTGATCACCAAAGGGAAATCAATCCTGCAATAAACTGAGTCTTACTCAAAAGAGTCGAACCCAGTCTTTTCAACAAAGAAATCAAGGAACTACGTCCTCCTGGACAAAATCACCAAAGGGAAGACATTCTTGAAAACTTCAAAGAAGAAATTTTCAAGAGCCCTTCTCAGGTAAGAGAGCCAATCCACAAGAGCCACGAACCAATTCTCTAACAGAGAACCACCAGAGGGGAAGCTGCAATCGGCTAAGAGATGCCCTGCCTGAGATAACTCCTCCTGCGAGAAGCACCAGAAACTTCCCACAAATCAAACCTCAAACCGCAAAGAAGATCTAAACTCTCCACTAGCAGGCAATCCGAATTGTCTGGAAGGGGGCCAGATTTTACCGCCATACAATCCGAATGGATCTGGAAGGGGTCCAGAGTCCACCATCAGCTGAACCAGGCCAAGGAAAATTCAAAACTTTTCTTGGAGCGCAAAAATTTTCTTGGAGCAAAATTTTCAGTGGTATAACTCCCACTTGTCGACCATATTAGAGTTATTCACATCATGCTATATATTTTAGAGGAGGGACATATATACAAAAAATATCACAACTACACTCTTACCAATTAACAAAGGATAATTCAACCTCAAGTCAAAATGAGATATAAGTTTTTCATATTGTGGAGGGTTTGGAGGATAACAAGGAGATTTATGTGAAGTAAATAAATTCTACACATGGTGGCTAAGCAAAGGAGATTGCAATACAAATTTATTTTGTCCCAACAACAATGAAAAATTAAAATTATATTAGAGCTCCTTTTCTTTGAAAAGAAAAGTCTAAAATCAAACCAAATTACTACAAATGAGTTAACATCATACTTTCGAAAAAAAAATTAAATAAAAGGTACCCTTAAAGCACTTGGACAAAACGGCAATCTCTTAAATATCATTTTATTCAATACTCTATTTTCCACTTCATGGCATCTTCTTTACTTCCCATTTTTTCCTTTTCGCGTTACTTAGAGAAATTGACTTCTTAAAACTTTATGCTTATTTATTACACAAATTTCAATTATTCACCAATATTTTTTTATAATTTGCTTAGTCAACTTCTTAATCATTAGAGTTTACGTAAATATGCAATAAAAGTATTTAATTATTGCAAACGTATTAAAGTATTTATAAAACTTCTAAAAACATATTTAATTAATTAATTTAAGAGAAATATTGTATAAATATTCATACCATTAACTCGATGTCATTGAATTTTCCTTAACTTACTATGTAAGTTTCTTGATTACTAATAGTCAATAATCAATAATGTGAAATAATGGTTTTATTAAACTGTTCAATTTTAAATAAACTCTTTACTCTTCTTATAAACTATTTATTTTTTAATCTCCAACATAATGATCATGTTTAAGAACACTTATATGACACCAAAGTCATTCTTTTAAGACACTTAACATTTTTTTTTAACAGAAACTGAATTTTTTTTATTGATTAAAATGGTTGTAGCCCAGCCAGGCTTACAAAGGGGGAGTTTAGAAAAAGAAGGTTGATGACCTCTGTCTGAACAGTCAGCCTTCTTATGAGTACTTTGAGATATGAGTCCCAAATGCTTCTGGTGCTAATCCGAGAAAATGGTTGCTTGCAAGAGTAGACTCTCACGAATTGTGAGCAAAGAAGAATACAGAAACAAAACATTAAATAGGCGGAGAGGTGAAATACCCCTTAATGAAAGGGTCCAATTGCTTTTAGGATCTCGCGCTAATGTTTGAGGCTGCTTCCTTTTCTCTACGTTCTTTGTTTGTCTTTCGCCCTCTGGTCAGGGGAGGAGAAGGAGCTGGAAAGTCTTTCGAAATCATAGGTTCCCTCTGACGAAGGGACCGAGGATGCCAATCTTGCATGGGCTGGAGTCTCGTGAACCAAAGTGTTGGGGTCTTTCGCAGAACCTGAAGAAGTAGGTTTTGGAGAAGCTTGTTCAACTGCCTCCAAGGAGCTAAGGGGACCAGGGGGAACGCCCTACTCCGGGACATCCGCAGCTTCAGATTCTTGTGCTTCATCTTCCTGGAGAACTTCAAAACTATTTTTGTTTTCCAGCCGTGGAGATTCTACAAGAGGAGAATGATCTTGAGGAGAGACCTTGTGTTGAGAAGCTTGACGCTCCTTTCGTCGGGGAGGACGATGTCGATTAGTGACCTTCTGGAACTCTGTATCTTGGGAAGCTGAGAGATTTGCTGGTTTTTGTGTTTCTTCATGCTTGGGGCAACTTTTGGTGAAGTGGTTGTAAACATGACAGAAGTTGCATTTGAATGGAATCTGCTCATAATCCAGTTCTTGAATGTGGCTCCATTCTCCTAATGTGAGCTTTAGGGCCTCCGAAAGCTCTTTTTCTAGATTCACCTCTACGCAGATACAGGCGCATATGAACTGGCCCCCTTTTGGTTCTGCACTATCTAGATAGCATCCTAGCTTATTACCAATGTCTGTCAAAGTGATTTTCCCCCAAAGATGAAGAGGGAGGTTAGGGAGTCTTACCCAGACTGGAGCGGCAGTGATCTCTGCTTTTGGGTTAATCCCAGAGTACATGGGGCTAAGAACAGACCTCACAAGCCCATGAAGAAGGGACCCGATCGAAAAAATAGATCTCTTTCTTCTTTATTCAGAAACAGGAAAACAACAAACCCTCTTCCAGCTGTAAAGAGAGAGACCTGTCCTNAAGCCCATGAAGAAGGGACCCGATCGAAAAAATAGATCTCTTTCTTCTTTATTCAGAAACAGGAAAACAACAAACCCTCTTCCAGCTGTAAAGAGAGAGACTTGTCCTTGCAGAAGAGGGTTCCAATGTTCTGCGATCCAGAGCTCCACCGCCTTAGGGCTGGGCCACAACCCTGTGTAGGTGACTTACATTACCTATTTGTTGGATGTGTTATCAAAATTTGCATGATCCAACATGCATTTATCATACCTAATTAATGTTTGATTATTTCTTTGGACCTAGAATGTGTTATTAAAATCTGCAGAATCCAATCTGCATCAATCACACAAAAAGATTTAACTATTCCTTTGAAATGCTATATTTTCCTCCAACATGTAAGGGGTTCAACTTTATCAAACTATGTTGACTGGCTTGCAATGATATATAAACTCTTTCAACATAAAATTTCCACCATTATCACTCAAATATTTAATGTGATCCAAGTACATGATCAGTCCTGAGGTTAGGTGATTGAGGAGAGATGTATTTGTAGCTTGTTTTCTTAGTGGATCTATTTGATCAAGTCAACTATAACAAGTGATTGAACAATTGGTAGTGATCTCATAAATAAAATGACAAATGGTGGTGATGTGATTCGTTTTTCCCTATCTTCTTGTATTTTTTTTGCTGATGAGTGTTGTGAGTATATAATTACATGGTGCAATCAATAATTAAGGAAGCAAATTAATATACACAAACAACCATATATCACAAAAAGGGGCAATGGCTAATGCATATGAAGATGCCAAAAACAAATCTATGGTGGAAGGTGCAATTACCAACTTTTCTAAAGAATCTGATATAGATTCATCGTTAGAAGCACCTTTAAGATCTCTTAAAGAGTATTAAATTATAATTAGAGAAGCACAAAAGAGGAGAAGGTCATCAAATAACAAAAACGAGAGATGAAGATGAAATCTGACTGAATGACAATGGAACAAATATCTCATGGGATTTTACTACTACTTGGAGAAGCCCACCAAATTGTTTGATGGTAATTCCCCTTAATTAGTTGGATTTTAAAATGATTTTGGAGTGATGATATGGCATAGTAGAGAATTGTTTTAAATTTGTGTTCAAAAGTCTAATAATTACTTATATGCTATAGTATTATTAAAGCTTAATTGAGTCTTTACAGAAAACAAGAATTTCCCATGGTGTTTTTTTTTTAATATGGGCTACATAATGGGATATAAGGTGTAAATTTAACATCTTCTATGATTTATTTTCCTTAATGGATTTTTGCATTATGGATTCCTTGTACTCTTATTTTCTTGACCATCCGAAAAATTGCTCCTCTAAGTTTGAAGACTTTCAAGCTTTCATTTGAAGCAAATTTGGTTTCTAATTTTGATTTGTGACAAGCTAGGTGTAAGGAAATTTCTTTAGATGTGTGACAACAATGTGTTGAAATATTGTAACTTCGAAGAATATTCTAAATGTATTTTACTGGTGTACCCCACGGGAGATGTCTTATTCCTCCGTCGGGATGTTACTATTGTATTTGGTCATCATAGCGTCATGAGGTATAACCTCCATTGTGAGTCGGGTCAATAGTACCCCAATGGATATAATGTAATATTGTTTTGAGTCTTCCTAAGTGAAGTCGGGCCAGTCAGTTTAGTGGGGGCAACTTATTAGGTTAAAATTCAAGTGTTAAAAAGAGTATAAATAGAGGAGTTGTGTTCCTCATTTGAACACACACACTCACTTGAGTATAGCGCATAGGAGAGAGAGAGAGAGAGATACCAGCAAGGAGGAGGATCATCTATTTTGGGGTTTTATCTTATACATCTATATAGAGGAAGTTTTGCTAGGTTTTCTTCCCCTTGAGGGTTTCCCAGGATAAATCTATGTCTATCTTGTAATTGTGTTTCTTTCAGTAATTTTGCATATGCTACTGTTGTGAATTTGGATTAGACATAATGATATCTAGATAAGCATATGAAATCTTAACACAATTATCACGTTAGAGATAATCTATGTGAAAGAATGAATAATAACAAGTGAAGATAATTAAGTGTATTACTCTCTTGACCCTCAATGCACAATTTGTGATGTTCTCTTTATTTACATTAGCATTTTATCATTTTTTATTTGAGAAAACGAGTGTCCATTGCATCTTTTATAGTAAACCATTTGTCTTGGTATCTAGGCGTGAAGTGAACCACTGAAATTTTTTGTTATTTTATTGTTTTCTTCATGGAATTTCAATAATGAGGAGGGAACTCCTCAATATGACATCTATTTCACTATTCTCTTTTTTGCTCCATCGCATGTTTGGGTAAAATAAGTAAACCTTTATACTAACATAATATACAAAATGCAGTGTTTCCCATCCATATGTATTTTACTCAGTCTAAAACCAAGAGCATTACAAGTCTGAAATGCATGCATCCTTATGTCCTGATGCTCCTCCCCCGAGAAGGAAAACAAAACATACAAACGTTCATCACTTAACAATAGCTAAGAACATATTACAATTCTAAACAGATTATGTGAATTGGGTTCTAATATATGTCGATGCACCAGTAGCCTCTAACTAGCCCCCTACCAAGATAACCATCCAATATTTCACAACAATATTACAATTCTAAACAGATTATGTGAATTGGGTTCTAATATATGTCGATGCACCAGTAGCCTCTAACTAGCCCCCTACCAAGATAACCATCCAATATTTCACAACAAGAATAAAAAAAAATTGGAAGTAACAACCTACCAAAATCTTCATTGGACGGAAACTATGGCCTGGTCAGTGTGGTGCTCCCATGTACCCCATCATGCCACCTCGGTTGACAGCATTTTGCACATCCGTTGCTGGGCCCACAGTGAAATAACCCATCACAAGGAGATAAGGAACCCCCATATCCTTCCCAATGGCATCGATTTTCATATGCAGAAGGCAAGTGTCTACATGTGGCTCTTTCTAGAAGGCCAAAGGAATTTAGTCTCCTCCCGCTTTCTCCTTTATTTCAAACAACACTTTGCTCATTAAACCTTTGATAACCCAATATAGGGTCACCATCTTCTCATACAACCCCTATTCCCTCGTCGATGCAGGGTCCTGGATCCAACTCTCCAACACCGCCTCATAGAGCGAAGGCACATTCTCTAGGAGCTTCCTCCACACACCATTTTCCAACNTTCTCATACAACCCCTATTCCCTCGTCGATGCAGGGTCCTGGATCCAACTCTCCAACACCGCCTCATAGAGCGAAGGCACATTCTCTAGGAGCTTCCTCCACAAACCATTTTCCAACATTTCCAAGTCAGCTCTGATAGAAGGGGGAATAGAAGTCCTGTAATTCCACATTGCCTGCGCATCAGATATCGGCTCCCAACTAGCCCGACGTTTCTAAAGGGTTGCGTATATGGCACTTTTTTTTAATCTTATTTTTGCCTCATCTATGTACTTTTTGATTAGTTCCTATACCACCACTAACTCTTTTTAACTGCACCTGGTAAAGTTTTGGCTATGGTAAGGATTGATCATGTTTTCCTTGAGTATTTGTCATTTTCTAGTGATTTAGGTATGGTTATGCTGCTATAATTTCCTATTAAATAAACGATGTTCCAGGTCTATTTTTGTTGTCGTTTCAGGCTACAGAAAGAGGCACTAAAGATAGTTGCATAGTAGAATAGTTGTGGAGGGCTGAAAGGCTTGCAGATAAGTCTCAATTTTATACAACATGCATATAAAGATCAGTTGAGACAAATAGCTCTAGTACGAGGTTCAAGGAATGATTTTGATCATTTAATGTGATCATGCTAGTCATTATACATTATCATTGTCAAACTATGGAATGAATCCATGGTTTTGTAGCCAATTTGGGAATCAATAGTTCTACAACCAACTCAAGAATCATAGAAATTGTTCAACTATTCGAAATACGTTGAGTCATCCAATGATATCACTTGTTTTTTTTGAAATGTTTTTCACCTTAAAACCGCATCCACACTTCTTGATATTAGCTTCGTGAATTGGCTCATGAAATCTCTTGGAGAATTAATAAATGGGACTTATTTGGTAATCGGTTGTAACTATACATGATTTCATAATCTTTTCCATGGGTTTTGATGTATAAAAACTTTGAATCTTCTCTGGGGAAGTTTAGCAATCAGCTTGCATAGAATTACCGAACCTTTTTCTAAAATCTGTTATTTTTGGTTTTGGATGTGTTAATCAACTTCGTGTCAGTGAGTGGCTTTCCCAACTCCTATCTCTAAAGGCAGGGCCCCCTTCGGGTGACAGGTGTTATTGTAGTTTAGAGTTTTATTTGTTTATGCAAGTTATTATTTGATTAATTGTTGTATTTATAAAATTATGTGTCGATTACAGACTGGTGTGAATTCTTAAAGTGTGAAGCGATTAAGTAGTTACACTTGTTCTTTGTATTTATTATTGAAATAATAGAGGAGTACATGTGTTATGGATACCTCATTGGAGGGAATGACACTATTTTGAAGGATTGTAATGGATATTTCTTTTTTATAATTTATATTACTAGTTAATAAGGTTAGAAGCACGTTTTTAATTATGAGTAGTCCCTTGCCAATTTACTTGTAATTAACGGTTGGTTTTGTAGGATTTAATTTATTTGCAGAATTAGTGAACAAACATAATTGGATTTGTTGGTTTAAATTCTTTCCCATAGTATAGATGGGACAATTTGTGGTAATTGATAAAACAATGCTTCTAGTTCAAATTGGTTTAAATACTTTCCTGTAGTTGTTACTTAATCGAAAATCTTTCACCAATAGTTGCATTTTTTGATCTGGCTCCATTAATACATCGATCTCCCCTGTATGAAAAATAATCTGAATTATAGTGTCTGACATAAATCTTGTTGGGTAGCTCATAAGTCTTTTGTAACCTTGGGTTGATAATTTATGAATGACTTTCAGTTACTCTTTTAAGTTAATTAGAAGGTAAAAGAAACACGTCATTTTAGTGTCGTTCTTCGGGAGATGCCAAGGACATTACAATTTTAGTTGATTATTTTGGTTCTGTGAGTGTGATTTTCTAAATAGATTTATGGTTTTGTCGTGTATGATATTTTATGAAAGTAGTTTTGTGTGATTTCCGAGGAGGGACAAGTAAGATGCACAGACAATTCCACTAGGGTATTGCCTGCCACAAGTCCCTATGATTCTGAATCTGCCCTATCATTCGTGCGTTTAATAAGAGATATTATAGGTAGGATTGCATATGCATATAATACCCCCCTAGACAATAATCATGCAAGAAGTGCAGGAAAATCAATAAAAGGAGGACGCACTCAAAGGAACCCATCCTCTACTAACATTCCTAAACAGGAAAAACCTAAGCATTCCACCATCCCCACTGGCAAAGTTGTTTTAGGAAAATCAATAAAAGGAGGACGCACTCAAAGGAACCCATCCTCTACTAACATTCCTAAACAGGAAAAACCTAAGCATTCCACCATCCCCACTGGCAAAGTTGTTTTACCAACTCACATTGATGACGAACTGCAAGTGACTGAATTTGTTTAAGGACAAAAACTTTCCAACCAACCAAGTGATGTCAGATAGTTGAATGAGGAACAAAAGTCTACTGACTCCCCATTGTCATCTATATTAGCTTCATCGGAAGGTTTTTGGGTAAATATGGATGGAAAGGGGGAGCACATTCCAAACAAGGAGGAAAAAAACCGAGGAGAAACAAATGGGGAAGAATCAAGCATCAGGACAAATACTTTTGAATTAACAATCATAAATTCAGGGTCTACACTTACAAACCAAATGAAGAATATTCCACATCCGACATTGCCAGATTTNAATGGGGAAGAATCAAGCATCAGGACAAATACTTTTGAATTAACAATCATAAATTCAGGGTCTACACTTACAAACCAAATGAAGAATATTCCACATCCGACATTGCCAAATTTTCGTGGCATAGCTAAAGAGGACACATACACGTTTCTATTTGAATTCAATGTCCTCTGTAGGAGTTATGATCACATTACAGATCGGCAAAAACTAAAACTTTTCCCAACCACGTTGAAGAATCAGGCACTTAGGTGGTTCATGGGTCTGGGAAGGGATAACATCTCAACCTAGCACAGATGAAGAAAACCTTGTTGGATAAGTATCAAGAGTATTGTAAGGATAAAGATTGAAAGGAAGCAATTTTCAAAATGACCCAGCAGGAGGATGGAAGCTTGGACGACTATGTGGATAGATTTGAATACAACTTGCAGAGATTAAGACAAAATGCGTTAAACAATGATACATTAAATTTTTTGCTCTTACGATGAATCGGGGATGGTTGTATTGAGCATTTAAATTTAATAGGAGTGGGGGATGTGTCCCTGCTAAATATACAGGAGTATGTGACCTTTACAGAAGATGTTTCAATAATGGAGATTATAAACCTTCTGGAGGACTTCAAAATTGATATAATTAGTTCTCTGAGCTCTCGGTTGGATGCAATTTAGGCAAAGAATAGGAAGATTGAGATTTAGCCATTTTTTGCCCCAAATGCAGAAAAATGGCATCCCCTCGAGAAATTCATAGTAGATAAAGTGGAAGTTTTCCTCCTATGTGATCAAGATCATCTCACGAAAAATTTCCCCTCACTGTCGAGACTGAAGGCTATATACGTGGAAGCAGGGATAGAAGGAGAATCTATTTGCTTCATATCTCAAAAGCGCCCATGGCAACCTCAACCCTCAGGTACGATGTTAGACCCTATGCACTCATTTAATCCTTATTGCAACAATGCACAAACACACCAAACACAAGCCTCGCAAGCTTCACAAGTTCCACAAGCCCCTCAACCCTAGTATTTTCCTATGCCACAACAAACCTAAGCACCCCCATATTCACAAAATATCCCTTGGCAATCAAATTGGAGAAACCGGGGCTTTGGAAATCAGCAACAAACTCAATCTCAACCTCCTCAAATGCAACCCCCTCATCAATTCCAATTTGTACCAGTACAACCATTAATGCAATCACCTCCACAACCCTAGTTAACGTTACCATTGAATAATCCACCTCCTAGACCACTTGTTCCTGCACATCCTATCCCTAATCCCAATAACAAGCTTGGACAACCTATATAGGTTGTCGAACTACCGAATTACCCAGCCTATTCCATTTCCACTGTAGACTGGCATGACATCCAACTGTGTTCTGATAGAAACATCAATAAAACCACTTCCCCAAAAATTACAAAAGAAGAGATTGAAGAGACACCGAATACTTTACTAGTTCAGCAATAAGATAGTCTCTCGTCCATCCCACCCAGGAAATCACAAGAAACAAAGGAGAAACAACATCCACCATATCTACAACCAAAGGAAACCCCGTGTTAAAAATGCAGAAATTACTCGATGTTTCAGGCTGGATAGTTCAACCCATCTTCAGGAGATACATTAAAGTTTTTCAACCTAATCTTTCAATTTGGCTTTCTTATTAATAATGTTTCTAGCCTGATTATTGAATTATGGCGGCCCTTATAAACATTATTATTAAGATAAATAATAACAATGTTACTTAGCCTAATTAATGTCGACCCATAAGAACATTATTAAGATGTCATTGTTTTATTTTTTATCTTGTTCATGATAGGAGCCCATGCTGTGCTAAGTTTCCATCCGTCGTCCCGATTGTTGTTGAAGGGTGTTTTTCAATTTTAATTACTTCTCTTACTCGTCTCCTTGTGTAATGGTCAATGTTGGCGATGACTTTAGCGTTTCCAAGAGAATGCGGTGTTTGGAGGTAGTGGAGTGTTCTGCTACTGCAGAATTCTTTATCTGTCCACAAATGATGTTCGAGTTATGCTCCTTTAATCTTGGTAGTATCGAGTGACCGGTTTCTCCAATATACACCTTCCCAGAACCACATGGGATCGAGTACACGCCTTCTTTTTTGGGTCCACTTGATCTTTTGCATGGTCCAAGATTCCATGCAACGTGTTAAAAGGTGAGAAGGCGACCCTTATTCGTTTCTTCCTCATTACGTTGACTATTTTTCCCGTTTTCCCTTGGATTTAAGGAAGCTTTATTGATTTAATCACTTCATTTTGATTCCTTTCCTACCTTACTACCTGGGACCTCTTCATGGTTTTTCTAAGTAGATTCTCATTGTAGCCGTTATCTTTGAAGACTTTACCAAGGTGCTCTAGTTCACAATCCAAGTGTGTTGAATCATATATTCTCTTGGCTCTAATAGTCAGAGTTTTAATGACGCCAATTTTTTGTGTCGAGTGATGATGAGAGTCAGATCGAATATACTTATTCATGTGCGTCTTTTTTCGATAAACCTATTGTGTTACAAATCCGTCTTCTTTTCTAGATAGAAGGATGTCTAAAAAAGGAAGACTATTGTCCTTTTCGATTTCCATTTTGAACTTGATGTCTTCTGATTGGTTGTTCATGTGTGTTAAGAAACCCCCTAGCTTATCTTTCTCATGGGTCCATATGAAGTGCGTGCCATTCACATAATGTCGCCATTGTTGCAGTTTTTTCTGGAGCAGAGTTGATGGCCTTGTCCACCATATCATGAATGCTTAATTATAGACAAACAAATGGCTCATCCAGAGTTCGGCCTCTAGGGGGGATTACGAAATGTCTGTGTGAAAATCCCATTGTTCCAAGCCATTAAAGGCATTCCCATTTACTAAAACATTGTTAGAGAGTCATGCTTGAGGAAACCGGGAAAAAAGAGGAAAGATCCCCCAACAGTCCATGTGGTTGGAGACTTGGAAAAATTAATGATGGGGAACACTCTTGCTGCTAAGTACTCTGACCCTAGTAGTCCCGTTGTCAAGGTACAAATAAATGGTGTTTCTCTCTCTAACACATTGATAGATTTGGGAGATTCCATTAATGTAATGACTAAACAAACAATGGAAAGACCGGGACTCACAAATCTTCGACCAACTACTATTGTTTTACATGTGGATAACCAATCTTCTGTAAGACCACAATGCATTATAGAAGATGGTATCATTTCAGTGGATTCATGGGAATACACGACAAATTTATGGTTCTGTAGACAAAATCAAACTTGGGAGGATACCCTTTGATTCTAGGATGACCATGGTTAGCCACAGTCGATGCTTATATTGGTTGTCGATAAGGAAATATGTGGATATACCATGGTGATGTTGTCAAGGATCTCATAATGTACCCCCATGCGAAGCCAACCATACAACAAGAACTCCCTTTGTGGCCAGAACGTGAAGAATCAGATCAAGAAGACAAGGCTCTACAAATTTACATGATTGAACAATCCCTCGCAGCAAAAGAGACAACAGAGGATGACCTGATAAATCAACTTATGAAAAATTCCATCCCTTCTTTAGATATCATGGAGATCCTCAACACAGTGTTTTCCACACAAAAAAATTGAAATTGTCTCAAGTTTATCAATGATCCCTAGTACTAATTCCAACTTCCTTACTGATTCTGCGATCAAGGATGTGGAAATTGAACCTGGAAAAATATTAAAGATCAGTTCTACATTGTCGAATCAACAAACAAATATGCTTATCTATGTTCTGAAGAAACACGAAAATGTATTTGCCTGGGATTACAATGACATGAGGGGCCTCCACCCATATTTGTGCACACATCGTATCTATACTAAGGAAGACTGATAGAAGACTGGAGACCCATTAGACAACCTCAACACAGAATGAATCCTACGTTAAGGGAGGTGGTAAGAGATGAACTTCAAAAATGGTTAGATGTGAATTTTATTTATCCTATCACTGATAGCAAGTGGGTGTTCCCAATTGTAACAGTTCTTAAAAAGAACGGGAAATGGTGCATCTGTGTTGATTATAGAGAGTTGAATAAAGCTACGCATAAGGACCTTTTTTTGTTACCTTTTATTGATCAGGTACTCGACACACTTGCAGGAAAAAAGTATTTCTCCTTCATGGATGGATTTAGTGGGTACAATCATATTAGTATAGCACCGGAGGATCAAGAAAAATGGCATTCACATGCCCATGGGAAACCATTGCATACCATTTGCTACCTTTCNTGGATGGATTTAGTGGGTACAATCATATTAGTATAGCACCGGAGGATCAAGAAAAATGGCATTCACATGCCCATGGGAAACCATTGCATACCATTTGCTCCCTTTCATATAATGTACTGTGCCTGCCACATTTCAACGTGCAATTCTCAGTATTTTTGCAGATCTCATTCATGAAAACATGGAAGCCTTTATGGATGAATTTACCTCTCATGGTGGAGATTTTGAAGAAGCTTTGAATAACTTGGAAAAATTACTTATGTGATGTAGAGATGTGAACCTGTGTCTTAGCAGCAANCCTTTATGGATGAATTTACCTCTCATGGTGGAGATTTTGAAGAAGCTTTGAATAACTTGGAAAAATTACTTATGTGATGTAGAGATGTGAACCTGTGTCTTAGCAGAAAAAAGTGAAGGATGGTGCTTACACAAGGAGTTGTTTTGGGTCATATAATATCATTATGAGGCATCAAAGTAGACCCAACAAAAATAGAAGTAATCCTCAACTTACCAGTACCACATACACAAAAAGAGGTACATAGTTTTATTGGATATGCAGGTTATTATAGGAGATTTGTCCCAAAAAAATCAAAGATTGCTAGTCCTTTATTTCTGTTAATGTCCAAAAATACATAGTTTGAGTGGCCAGATTCCTGTCAATTAGCTTGGGAAACATTGAAACAGGAAGTCTCCACAACACCCATCATACGAGGACCGAANGACCCAACAAAAATAGAAGTAATCCTCAACTTACCAGTACCACATACACAAAAAGAGGTACATAGTTTTATTGGATATGCAGGTTATTATAGGAGATTTGTCCAAAAAAAATCAAAGATTGCTAGTCCTTTATTTCTGTTAATGTCCAAAAATAAATAGTTTGAGTGGCCAGATTCCTGTCAATTAGCTTGGGAAACATTGAAACAGGAAGTCTCCACAACACCCATCATACGAGGACCAAA
>LPNX010216376.1:102926-142968 GCA_001517045.1 Pseudotsuga menziesii | reverse complement strand
TCATTTCATGAACTGTTATGAATGCAGGATAGTAAATGCATGAAGAGGGTAGTCATAATCCATTGATTGTCGGAATGCTCTGTGGAAGGGCAAAGTGGTACAAGTGATACGGTTGTGAAATAAAGCGTATCTAAAAGTTCATTTAAATTGCATAAATGATGTGACTGCACCTTGCCGTATTAGTATGATAAATGATTCACATGAACTAAATGGGTTTTGGTGATATTAATATGCTAACAGCTAGAAGTATTTGAATTCTATAATTCTGAAAATGCTTCAACGATTTTTGCAGCAATGAAAAGTTATATGCACCGAGACTTACAAAGTGTTTAGTTGATTGAAGTTCAGATTCCAGGTAGATTGTTTGGGGCATGGCAATGTGGGTAATACCATGACGAAGGCCGAAATATACCATGTGAAAGAGACAAAGCTCATGAGAAGAGTCTCATGGTGGTGAAAATAATTTGTGTGCAGGATGGATTGTCAAATTGGACTTGTAATTTTCACAGTGGAGAATTGTTGATAATTACTAATCACCATTGGCTTGCATGGAATTGTGTTAGGAGAAGGTGTCGTAAGTGGATTCTCATGCTATGCTAATAAGCATAAAATTATAATGGGCATAGTGGTGCTGCGTATAAGAGACGGACAAATGAGGATCACCTCATTGCTAAGCAAATCAACTTCTGTAGTAGACAGAGTTGCAAATTCATATTGAATTTAATTACTAATGCCATTGCTTGGTTATGGAACAATCAAATTTGGATTGTATTAGTAGATGACGATTTACTGTTTGGCTACTTGATGAATGTTCCAGGGGTACACATTGCAGGAAGACCATGTGTGATGGCCTGCAGGAGCCAAACTTCATGGGAAGGTTCCCCTATCTTGGAAATGGGTTTTGGGTGAAACTCCATTGGACATTTTGTGAATATCCCATCTGCACTACATGATTGGTAAGCAACATGGGTGAGATGGTATAAATTATGTCAGTAAGACATGTGTGGGATATGGAATGTAAAAAGGAGTTGGGATGGCAAACCAAGGGATTGTCAACTCGGAGAAGGGAGCCCCCATTCCTCGTTAACGAAGAAATACTGCATCTGCAAATGGATAAGTGTTATGTGACCCCAGCTAAGAATATGCATTTCTAATTGTTAAAGTCAATATGCAGAGCATGTTTTGATTTTATTTCCCTTATGACAAATTGCTTGAGTATGAGTAGGGCCTACATGGCTCACATCGGAGAAGGGTGCACACTTTCCCGATGTCGAGTCATGATAGAGTTTTCAATATTGACTACACCCTAGGGAGTGGACGCACTCCTGGTGTTTCAATACTTGATAGTGAATGATATGAAATATGGTTACAATTTTAGAGAAATAACGCTAATGAGTTTTCTTATATTGCTTGTGTGGTCAGGATAAACAGATGCAATTTGGTTTTGCACACTAAAGGGCAAAAGTAAAAGGTTGTTGCGAGGGGTTGCGAGGTAAGGGTCGATGTGTATAAAAGGATGTTGTGGAGGTTGTGGAGGTTTTGGGAATTTTGATGAGGATGTTGTGGAGGTTGTGGGGATTTTTGATGAGGTGTTGTGAAGGTATTACTGAAATAAGGTTGTTATATGCCTAGGGATCCATAGTAGAGCCTTGACCTAGAAATGGTAGTGGTAAAGTTTCCTTCCCAGTCGGCGTGAAGGTGTACTGACTGGACATTAATTATTTGATGTTGTGGAGCAGCCTGCGTGTTGACCTAACATCCAAGTCCATAGGCAATTCCAAGGCTTGCAAAGCAAAGCAGGACCCTGTGGATTATCTGCAACTTCTTGATTACAAATATACACGTGTATATGATTTAGTTATGATCTGCTAAGCTCTTATTTAGAGATAAAAACCAATGAGAATAAACTAAACATGTGAATCCATTCAATGTTTGAATATAGGTATCATTGGGAGCGAGGACTATGAAGGCCTCCTAGGGATGCATATGGACATGTGACCGTCCTAAAGAGATCAACATAAGCAATAATGAAGAGGGTGCTAGTGGGACTGTGTAGGTCCTAGCAGCCAAGAGTGTAGACAAACCGTGTGGAGAGACTCCATGGTTGAGAGGTATGGAATAGACCATAGACACTAAGTGTCATGGCCAATAAGGGTTGGTCAAGCATTCACGGTGAAGTGAAAGAGCCTAGGAGCATTAAAACCACAGTGGTGGTGTGGGTTCCAGAATGAAAAACAAAACAAAACAAAAACTCTTACTGCTCTCTCTTTCCTTTTATTTTATTTTATTCACTCATGCATTTATAAAAACAGAAAAATTGTTGAAAGCATGTATGGTTGAAAGTAGAATGTGTTTAATTGCTTGAAATAAATTATGAATGCTAGAATAGTTAATTCCCTGCCCAAGAATGGACATGAATGCGCTCATGTGCCTGTTGGGAAGGCATGAAAAGTATGAAAGTCTCCTCGATAAGACATGGACTGCCCATGTCAATTGGGAATTTAATTGATTGATTTTAATGCTTATATTATGCTTGGTCTAACAAGAATTACAATGATGCATTTCATAGGTGAGAAAAGTGAAAACCAATTGTGCACATTGACCATGGCAACAGACCGAAGGTTATTGCACTTGGCTGAAAGTCTCCTTAAAACAATTGCCAAGACCCAAGAAAATCTTGGGTAGATGCTCAAGATACAGAAAAAGTAGAATGAGATGAACCACAAGGTTTTGCAGGACTCTATTTGTCTGCAAAGGGAGGTAAAAAGCATTATGGGAGCAATCCGTAAGGGAAAGGAAAGTGGATCAATGATGAGGCATTTGTCCAATCGGTCCATTAAGAAATGTTCCAGGCATGAAATCTCAAAGGAAATTGAGTAGGTAAAGATAAAGCAGCCAGTGAAATGTTGGAAATGCGGAGGACATCATTGCCGCCGGAACTGCCCAACAAGGGAACATCAAGAGGGTAGTAGCCAAAAAGTTCCTAGACTTGGGGATGAGCCGAAAGTTGAGAACCAGCAGGAGAAGCTTGTGGAAGCCAAAGGGCTTGGTCCTGAAAGTTCAAAGTAAATAATTGAACGTAGGACAGACCTGCAAAATCTTGAAATTTTGGACGTGTAAATTGTATATGTATTCCTAAGTATTGGAACACCGAGGACGGTATTATTCCAAGGGGGAGGGGATTGTAATACCTCGGTTTTGACCCCGTTTGCATTAAAAGGTATATGATGTAATATTGTAACTAATCATGGTGTGGAGTTAAAGGCAAAGGCCCTGCCATGAATTAGTGTTTTGTGTTTCGGTGATTGGAAGTGATGCCAATGGTATTTTGTGCTAGCCATGCACGGTAAAATGTTGGACATCATGTGTGTATGCAAAATTAATCAAAAACCTACAACCAACTATGTCGATGCAATGATAATGAAAAGGGCATGATTTCCTAAGGTTAAGGGGGGGATTGTCTAACCCGTAGGAGCCATTGGGGAATAACCATGTGTTAAGAGGTGAACCCATCTAGATGTCCACCATCCTTTTTGTCTTACTCACCCCTTTTCCCCCTTGTCTCGTCTACCAACCGAATTAATTCAGCAGGAGTTGGTTGGGGGCAGTTATTGCCTTGGGAAGACGTCTACATGGACATCATTAGTCTGGTAGGGCTGTCAGCTTCTGACCACACGCAAGCCCAGAGGAGATGTCCTTTGTTTTCCTCACACAGGAGTTGAAGACCCGCATTCCATCCTCACGCAGGGGCTGTTCTCTTCTCATCACACACAGGTTGGGATTCTTCGTTGTTTTTCCTCATGCAGCGAGCTGGAAGAGCGGCCTCAGGGGCACGATTTCTGCTGTGTATGCATTTTCCTTACCGACTTGTGGTTCTGGGTATATGTTTTCCCCCTGTCAGGGCTGAGAGTTGGATCTCCTCTTCCGACTTGGGGCTGTGTATCTCCCGTTGCTTCATTGTTGAGACCGAGGCTGTTGTTTTCCCCACGATTTTGTTTGTTGTGGGTTCATTTACGTTTTGGGCTGTTGTGGATTCTATTGAGTCGTTTTGGCCATGAAGAATGACTCAGGAATCAAATTCCCCAGTCAAAGCTGTGAATTGCTTGTCTTGTTGGGTGTATGAAATGGTGGGTCTTCGGACTGTGTTGGAGTGGGAATGAAGGCTTGGGTTGCTTGATAAACCTGGTGTGTTTGGGAGCCATACAGACAGAGCTAGAGAGCTGGCTTTCTTCTCCACAACCTCTGAAGAGCACTGGAAGGGAAGTCAGGGTCTAAGGGACTGTGTAGTAGAGAAGGGACTGATTTCCTTGTGTTGGGTGTGTGTGGGTGTCCTAAAAGTCAGGCTAGTTCTGGTGTAGGTGTCCTTAGCTCTTCAATGAGCTCACCAGCTTAGCATTCAGCCTTTCCCAGCTCCTTGATGGCCTGATAAACCCAACTGTGTTGGCTTGGTTGATTTGTGTATCCTTGGCTATGTGTAAGCTTGCTTGTTCCTTATTCCTTGGGGAATCATGCCCAGCTCAGGGGTGGCAGTGTTGCTGAGAGACTAAGCAGCACACTGGCCTATGGTTGGGTGGAACGTTGCAGTGACGTAGCTGGTTGTGGGACAAATTCTTCACAAGATAAGTATTCTTGTCTATTTCATCTCTGCAATTATATTTATTGTTTAATGGATTACGATGAACATGTCAAATGCTTGAATGTATGGATTGCTTCCACTGTATGTTAAATAATTATGCATCTCTGCATGTTTTTACTTCCAAGAATTTTATTTCTATTTTATGTATGCACATGTTCATGGGGTTGGTTTCCCAGATAGTTAAGGTTTTGGTAGCGTCCTCTTCGTCGGTCGGAGGGTCGGGGACGTTACAGCAGAAGGCTTGGTTTTTAGATTCCTCAAATAAAACCCTGCCCACTCACTCATTTCAATCCCTTATACACCCTCCATGTCTTATTCGTTTCCATCCCCTCCATGCCTCTTCCGTCCCTGATATTTTCATTGATCATTTGCATCCTTTCCCCATAGATTTACGCACTCCCGAAAGCTTCATAAGTTAGATTGTGGAAACTCCTTTCGTAATGTTGCAGAACCCTTTTTATGTTCCACCACATAAAATCCATCTGTAATTTTGCGGAACGCTTTTCTGTTCCACTGTGAAAACTCTATTCATAATGCTATGGAACCCTTTTTTCGTTCCAATGCGAAAACCCTTTTCGCAACGTTACATAATGTCCTTCTGTCACATTGCAAAAACTCCAATCTACCACATTACAAAAACCTTATTGTCACAGAACCTTTTCCTCCATGCAATGAAATCTTTATTACTTATAAGGGCCCAGCATTAGCACCATCGTCAACACGTGGGGTAACAGAATTGTGGATCAGCATAACATGCAAGATAGATCTGCTCCATCATGGATTCAGTTTCAGTAGCCACCGAAGGTCACATCAAATCCCACCCAGATCTAATTCCACCCTGAAAAATCATTTCAGACTGTCAGCATGAACCCCTACAATCCATCAGCCCGGAAAGGAAAGCCACACCAAAACTATACCACCTCGCCGGCAGAATGAATGGGGGTCTTCAGCCATAATTATCACCACCAAAATCAACAGGACTGTAGAACTCCATGCATCTATTTTTAAGTAATAAAGATACATGGCCACCCTTCATTAACATTTGATAAGTACAATAGGAATGATCATGATTTACCAAGCCATATGTTCGACACAAGGTCGTGCATAGGAAAGGTTGGGGGGGAGAATTTACAGGCGACTTTAAATATAGCTAATGATAGCCGAAATAACTGAATGGGTTGAGGAAACTTACCAAATTCGATTGTAATTATCTCCACCATTCATGAACCACTAGCTAAATCATTACCAGAAACACCACTGTGTCGCCCTTTGATGCCATGATAAGTTACCTTTTATGGTTCATGTCCATTATTTTTATTTTTGTGGAATCAATAGAAATATTTGAGTGTTGAATATAACTAGAAATAACCTAAGGGAGAACGAAGAACTGCATATAATTTGGAGAGCAATCCGAAGTAAACCCGATAATGGAGACATGCTTTACAGGAACAGAGAATTGAAAAGGATCTTCCATAAGGAAAGATGGTTGAATTATTTTGACAAAATGAAAGAAGGTGACGTTAGGATTGCAATGGAGTTTTCTAGAACATAAGAATATGCAGCTGCAGAAGTAAGAGGATTAAAGGTTTAGGTGTATGAGTTGACAATCACAAGAGTTTCAGGGTTATCTCAGGAGGGGTGAGAAATGGTTTGAAAGGTGAGTACCGATGAAGCCACTCAAAGAAGAATTCTTGGAACCAGGTGAGGAAATACACGGGATAAAGAAAGGGACACAAAGGACTTCGTTGTCGACTCCATGGGACGAAGTGGCTCTCTACGTGCTCAAATTTATCTCATGTGAAGATTGGTTCGGTTTTCTATTTGCTTATCATTTCAATATTCTGAGTCATTTGAGACATCAAAAGCATATCATCATGGCGTATTTTATGTGGAAATATCTAGACTTGATGCATAGAATGGTTAAAAGTAGTTGTAATCTAAACACCAATATGGCATACCATGGGATGATTAGGTTATTGGTAGAAGATGCCTCGCTAAAGGAAAACCAGACCTGGGAATTATTCATTGGAATATCTCCAAGCTCCAGGACGGTATTGAAGAAGAGAAAAAATTATCATTAAAAACCCTTGAAACCCCAAAATAAATATCAGCTCATAAAGAAAGAAAGAGAAGCTCACAAAATGAAACCCTAAGTAGATCAACGCAAGGACCCCGAACTAGGTCAAGATCAGTAAATTAAAAAGAAAAACAACATCAAGAAAGAGGATTAAGTCAAGGTAATAAGCCTGATGAAAGACCAGAGGATTTAATCGTACCAAAGAGCAGTAGAGAAAGTGGGGAAAAGGAAGTCGGGTTGCAAAACCTAGAGAAACGTCAAAATAAGATGGAATGGTATGAACCAAGATGCTTAACTCAAAACTTGATAAAGACAACCACATTAAGAAGAACGTGAGGCATGAGGCTGAAGAAGTTTCAACACTTTTTTTTAGAGTAAATATAGGAGGGAATACAGTGAGGTAAAGAGGGCTTACCAAAAATTAATGTGGAGTTCTAAAGATGGATACCCTGATGAAAGTCGCAGAATTGGCAGTCGAGCATAGTGAAGAAGCAATGGAAACATTTAGTGAAGGAGGAGCAGAAATTAGGAGGTGGGGAAAGTGTAATGTCCTCTTCTTCTTAGGCATTGAGGACCAACCCGCTAACCTATGTGATTCCTATAGGTTCAAGCGGGTACTGACAGTCAAGGAATCAACCAAAGATTGATGCCATATATAGAAGATCTAGGGCATCAATATTATATCACCATTGGGTCGAAGAGGGCCACTAGAGCCAAAGGCCACCTGCATGCATGACATCTGGGCATTATTTTATGATGCATGCACCCGATTAAGTCTCCATGCGCACGCATGCAAGTCAACTGCAAATTAGAAGATAAAGTGACCTAATTAGGTCAAAAGTTAGGGTTTTTGCAGTTGATAGTTATAAAAGAAAGATAAAGTGAATGGAGAAGTCACTTATGTGATAATTGATTTGTGGAGTCGAATTGGAGAGCTCGACGAGCTAAGTTGGGGTTGAGCGCATGCTCAGCTAACTGGTGTATTTTAGCAGCGAAATCTATCTGCCTTAGTTCATCATCAGGTTGGATCATCCAGGTTCAGCACTAGTTCATCATCAGGTTACATTCAGCAGTTATTCCAGGAGGTTGATTATTCATCCAGCCAAAGGGTTTCACCGTCACACCCTGTCACTGTGATTAGAGACAAAGTAATTCATTTTCCTACCTACAGGGTTCAGAACTTCCGCATGCTACTTCCATCATCATCAGAGGGGTATTATAACCCTAGTGCACATCATCCAGGCTTCCAGCAGCAGCTTATTTATTATTCTGGAGCTTATATAGTTTGAGAGGAGGGCGCATTCACCTGTGGAGGATGATTTGGTGTATCTCCTTATTCCTCTGGCATAATCCTTGCATGTTAGGACCAGTCTCTTCACCTTCAGCTGATCTATATACTGGTATGTACATGCATTGATTTCTCCTATTTTATAGCATCTCAGTATTTTTCTAGGGCACATATTTGCATGCAAAGTTCGGGGTTTGCTTTCCTATTTGATTAAGGAGTAAGTCTATTAGCCATCTACAGTATACACATAACAGGAAAATATCAGTTTGGGATATTACAGAAAGAATATGGAACAAGATGATGGATTTGAAGAAGAAAAAGCAAAGAATCATGAAATTTATGAAGATGCCCCATTAGATGATGCCCAAATACGAGAACTGGAGAATATGGTAACCCATTGCAAGTAATAGAAAGTGAATTGGAGGAACAACTAAAATTTGCCAGGGATTAGAAAAAGGGGGAAGTGCAGGAAACAATGACATAACAAATCCATAAACATGACTATGTCCTTGTTACAAGGAGGCTTAGCCAGGAAATTAAAAAATTCAAGTTTGAAAAGGAGTATATGAATTACTTAGCCCATTCTATGAGGAATTTGAGATCTCCTTCAAATCTTTATTCCATTTTCTTAAAGGAGCAACTTATATATTTTAGGTTGTTGACGGTGATAATGGGGTACAATGACCAAATTGAGACATAGGATCAGTTTATTGTTGCTCTTTCAGGAAGTGACAATGAATAATAGGACTTTCTATGTGAATTATATATGCATTATTTTATTACGGTGGACTATGAGGATTGGGATCCAAATCCTCACATAAGGGAGTTACAATTAAGGGCGTTCGTTTCCTTCATGACAAATCAATTGAAATGGAATAATGCTGCAACTTTTGTAGAAATTATTGAATGGGAAGATGCTCTCTGGGTAAGGGGTTCTTCCTCACCTAAAAAAATGTTCACAGCCAAGAATCAAGTTATGCAAGATCAAGAATTTGTTACACTTTTGGAAACAGCTCAGATTAAAGTTGTTCATGAATGTAGGAATTGGATCCCCTTTCGTAGATTGGAAGCATTACTCTATCTACGAAGAAGGGTTAACGCCTTAATTCCTGAGCTTAAAAGGAAGGATCCTTTCTCTATCAGAATGTTTGAGAGGGCCCTAGACATAGTACAATCCTACCTTAATTGCCTGGATGTGCATAAAACTAAGTGGATTGGGCTCTGATTCCATTTTCATATACTTTGGTGTCCTCTAATGGATGGAGAGGACAATAAATTCTAGAAGATTGTTACATAACAGAGAGGCTTTTATACAGTGGATGATGGGGTGTATTCTTCTCATAAGTGGAGTGATGAATATTTAAGTAGTTTCTCGAGTACCGCTATTAGTGGAGCACAATCCTAATTTTCATGAGGACATGCAAATCTTTTGGTTGGGGGGAGATGAACGACTGCGTATATGGCACTTTTTGGTCTCTTATTTTCGCCTCGTCTATGTACTTTTTAATTAGTTTCTATAACACCTCTAACTGCTTTTCGTTGCACCTAGTAAAGTCTTGGATCTTGTAGGGATTGATCATGTTTTACTTGAGTATGTCATTTGCTAGTGATTTGGGTATGGTGATGCTACTATAATTGACTATTAAACAAATGGTGTTCCAAGTCTGTTAAGCCCTTAATGATGGCACATTACCCCAAATAGTCTGGCGCATTACCCCCTATATTGTGGTGAATTACATATTATTTATGTCGGCTTGGGTCTATTAGTCGTTATTGTACACCTTTGTCTCCTATATATAGGAAGGATATATTATCATTTTAGTCATGATTGTCTCCTATCTTGTCTTGTGTACTTAATACATTGTGTAAGGAGGTTCCTCCCTCGAATAGGATTCACATTTATCTCTATTCCTAATTTTAAGGAATGGATTACTCTTTTATTGTCTATTTCTTCTTTTTATATGCTATTTATGGGACTTGGTTGCATAACATTTGGTATAAACTCTTTCCTCGGGACTGGCTTCTGCAAAACAAGTCATCTTGGAATTTTCGCTACAACCTTTTTTTCTACATGGATTCAGAGATCGAGGTTAAAAACCCACTTCTAAAATAGGCTGATTTATCTCTAGTATGAATTTTAGATCCCGATCCATTACAGTTTCGGAGATAATTGCAGAGGAATCTAGGGTTTTTTTTACTAGTCCAAAACCTAGTCTAACACAAGTGTTCTAGGGAAGAAGGTCATATATGAGGCATCCAAGATCCAAATTGAGTGAGATCCAGAGTATATGTGGTAGAAGTTTCAACTACAAAAATGAAATATTGGACATGTGGCATATAGTACAAGTTTGCTCTTTCGGATAGGCCAAAAAATAAGAAGGTTTAGGAGATTTGCAATAACTTTTTGTTGGAACATCCAAATTAGTTCATACCCGCAACATTGGAAATAGGACACATCAGCGTACCACATGACGAAGTTTCAGACCCAGAAGAGTCGAAATTCAAACTTTACCTCAATTACAATTCTACCCAAAAATAACATTCTAATCAGAGCTTGAAAAATGTATGTCATTTTGCATTTGAATAGCTTTTAGTAGAAGGATCTATTTGTGGTCAACCCTAGAGTGTGATATATATTTATTGTTCAAAATTCCACCAAAAGGAAGTGGAAAGAATCACACTCCACTCAAACCCCCATAGGATTCATCCCCGACATACGATGAAATGGAAGGAAACTCTTTTAGTGTCCAAGTTGGAAGATATGATTAAAGGAAATGCGAAAATTGATGACTTAGTTAAATTGGAAAATAAGATGGCTAGTAAAGAGGGTCTCAAAAGGATGGATGATAAAGAGGATCTTAAAGAGATGGCTAGAAAAGAATATATTCAAGACTTGAAGGAATTAATGAAGGCTATAAAGCATAGTTTTTTTCCTCATGTAGAGGATAAGGATGAAAAAAAGACTTATTCCACTCACGTATGGAGAAAATTGAAAAACAATTGGAGAGCAGGAAGTTGGAGTCCTCAAAAGTTGATGATTCACTACAACATCATGGGTTCAATTCAGGTACAAGGAACTACTTTATCCCCAAGATTGAAATGAGAAAGTTTGATGGCGAGGATCCAATCACGTGGATTTTTCAGATGGAGCAATTCTTTGTTCTACACCAGGTGCCCACTTTGCAAAAGGTAACTATTGCATCCTTATATTTAGAACCTGATCAATTTGTATGGTACTAATGAATTTGTGACCGTAAAAAGGACTCTATTATCTCTTAGTCTATATTCACAGAATAATTGATTGAACATTACGAGGATATAAATACAAACACTTTCTTTAGCCAGTTGGTAAATATCAAGCAAAAAGGTCCAATTACAGAGCACATCAAGCAATTTCAGCAGCTAAGTCTTAGAGTGAAGAATATTTCAGAAGATAATTTGTTAGATCTCTTTATTGGAACCTTGAAAGATTTCAGGATGGCAAGGAAGGTTGAGAGTAAAAATATGGAAATGACTACTAGAAAGGCCTTCTCCAACACATACAAAGAAAATAATGTTCCCTCTTCTAAACCACCACAAATATTGACACCCAAACAACTAGATGAAATAATAGCGAAAGGATTATGCTTTAATTGTGACAACAAGTATAGTAGCGAACATAAGTGTGGTGAGAAGAAATTATTCTACATAGATTGTGAAGAGGAAGAACCAAAAGAAGAATAAGCATCTCAAGAAGAGGCGAATTCAAAAGAAATAGAAGAGGATACTTCAGAAGAAATTACTCCCAATATATCTTGTCATGCATTGGTTGGAATTAGCACTCCTCAAACTCTAAAGTCGAGGGATACATAAAAAAGAACAAGGTTATAGTGTTGATTAATTCCGGTAGTACTCATAACTTCATTCACTATAAATTAGCCAAAGCTCTTAATTGATTTGTATATCTAGCACCAGAGTTTCAAGTAATGATTGTAGATGGAGGAACTATAAATTGCTCAGGGAAATGCCACAATATTAATTTGGCCATGGGGGATTATGTATTGAATAGTCCAATGATTGTTATCCCAATGGGTGGTGTTGATGTTGTCTTAGGTGTCCAATCGTTACAATCATTGGGAACAATGGTTTTTAATTTTCAAAAAAAAATCATGGGAAGGAAAAGAATATGGGTTAAATGGTACCATAGGAAAACCAAGCAAGATGATAAGCTCAAATGGTGATCCAGGAGGATCCAAGAAGGCAAAAATTTTTAAGTCCTCCAATCTCAGCAAAACTAGTACCAGATCGAAGGGCTCGTCAACACGATTCCAACAGTGTTCGTTTCACCTCAAACGGACTCCGTATGAGAAAGTTATCGCGTTCTGTTGTATTGATGAAACATGCAAATTTGGCAAAATTGGGTTGCCACGTGGCACCACTGGCAGGGTGACACATGACATCTGTACAGTACGGACAAGGTGACATGGCATGTATGTACGGACCAATGGAGATTGAACACGTGGCAGTACGGGCAGTGACTTGGCGGTTGACTGGACGCCGACTGGGCATGAGGTGGACCAATCCCAGGCTGCCATGTGGCAACACGAGATTGGCCAATATGTCTAATACAAAAATTATGGCCTCCGTGGGGTTCGATCCCATGACCTCTGCAAAGAATGTTGAGCACCTTCGCCACTCGAGCTACGTGTGGTTCTTGGTATGCGCATGCAGTAAAATGTGTTTAAGGTTGGTTTAAGTTTGTATTGGCGCAAAAAGGAGCCAGGGCTAGCCCCGACCCTTGGTTCTCCCCTTCAGCGTGATGACCAGGAGCTCCGACCAATGCAGCGCTGCACGTGGAGCCCGCCATTCCGACCACTCAACCAATTATATAGTTGAACGATATGCCAACCAATTCTGACTGTGACGGGACTGCTCAGTTGCAAAAGATTTCAACACATGTCTACTTATAAACTATGGAAAATGGGTCGGTTGGAATTTGAAACAATGCAACGAATCATGGCCCAAGTGGGTTATAAAGAAACTTTATTATGAATTGTTTTGGTTTAAACTAAATGAAAAGTGCTATGTTTATATCTATGGTTGGTATAGTTCCACAACTTACTAACTATATGATTTAAACACATTAACAAGAAACCAAAACAAACTTGGAAGTTTTCAACCATATGCCCAATTAGGCAAATTTGTTGTAACTAAGAATTCATGAGAAACATGTGAAGGGGGTCTTCTCAAGCTATATAAACCCTCTTATTCTCCATTTGCCACTCATGCTTTGGAGTGGAGACTTTGTAGCTAAAGGAGAGAGGGGAGATTGCGTAGCTCTGTAGGAGGAAGGTACGAGTGTTTATACTTGTTTTACACTATCTTCAGGCTTCGGAGTTGCTGGAAGCAGTCTTGTTGTGTTTTGGGCAGCAGTTCTCTTCCTAACCATTGTCGCTAAGGTATCATTGTATCATTGCCATGTATTTTTCCTTATGCTGAGATTATAGATTGGCCCTCCTATTGAGAAGCAGGCCCAAAGACGTAGTCCATCCTGGACGAACTCCGTTATCAACTTGTTGTTTTATGTGCATATTGTCTATGCTATTCGGTTCTCTTCTTATGGATTTGTGAGCTTCATTCATGCTCTTTATGCAATTCATGTTAACGTCATAGAGTAGCAAATATCTTGTTTTCGGATCAAATGGTATGACAAAGTTGTTAAAAAGGGGACATCATGGTATAGTTGCATAATTATGTTCATTAGATGTTCAAATCTCAAAGTTTCCTTTATCCCTAGATCTCCAAAGGGTCATTAATAAGCATTCCAAGGTATTCGAAGATATTCCCAAAGGTCTTCCACCTATTCAAGACTTTGATCATGCTATCCACTTAATTCCAGGCAATTTTCCTCCTAACATCAAACCTTATCGATGTCCCTATATCTAGAAGAGTGTAATTGAGCGTATGGTTGCTGAAATGTTAGAGGTTGGCATAATTAGGCCAAACCAAAGTTCTTACTCTGCACCAGTGGTAATGGTACCCAAGCCAAATGGGTCATGGCGTATGTGTCCTATTTATAGAGATCTCAACAACATCACCATTAAAGATAAGTTTCTCATTCTTGTCATTGATGAATTTTTAGACGAATTACATGCACCAGTTGTCTTCACAAAGTTGGATCTTCGTTCCGGGTATCATTATATTTGAATGAAGGATGAAGGCATTCCCAAAACAACATTCAAAACTCATTAAGGTTGCTATGAATTTTTTGTCATGCCATTTGGTCTCACAAATGTGCCTTCCATATTTCAAGGTTTAATGAATTCTATTTTCAAGCCTTTCCTTAGAAAATTTGTGTTGGTATTATTTGATGATATACTAATATATAGTAAGTCTTGGGAAGAACATGTTCAACATGTTGACAGGGTACTACAACTACTAAAGGAGCAAGAACTATATGCAAAACCCTCAAAATGTTTCTTTGGGATAAAAGAGGTAGAGTATTTGGGTCATATTGATCTCATGAAGGTGTCAAGGTAGACCCTAACAAAATTAAATCCTTGATGGACTGGTCGAATCCCAAAACCTTGAAGAATCTTCGAGGATTCTTAGGTCTAACAGGGTACTACCGCAAGTTTGTTCGGAACTATGGAAGAATAGCTGCTCCTCTAACAACATTACTAAAGAAAGATGCATTTTCTTGGACTCCAGAGGCAACTTAAGCTTTTCAACAACTCAAATAGGACATGTGTAAAGCTCTTATTTTGGCGACACCAGACTTCACAAAAACCTTTATTGTGGAATGTGATGCTTCAGGAAATGGAATTGGATTGTATTAATGCAAGAAGGACACCCTCACATTCAAAAGTAATCCAATAAAGTGAAAGAACTTAAAAAAGCTCATCTATGAGAAGGAAATGTTGGCGATACTACATGCCTTGAAGCAATGGCGCCCATACCTTATAGGGAGACATTTCAAGGTTAAAACTAATCATGATAGCCTTAAATACTTCTTGGAACAAAGGCTATCTTCCGAAGAGCAACAAAAATGGCTGACAAAGATGTTGGGATATGACTTTGAAATCATCTACAAAAAGGGGAAGCAAAATATTGTCACAGATGCACTCTCCAGAAACAATGAGGATGTTGAAGCATTACTCTATGCTATCTTGATCATCCAACTAGATTGGATAGACAAAGCAAGGGATGAATGGAAAAATGACGAAGAAATATGGACATTTATTCAAAATCTGCAGTAGGATCCCAATGCCTTAATACATTTAGGTGGAAATATGACTTGCTATGGTACATAGATCACTTATATATTGGTAACAGTTCCCAGCTCAAGCAAAAGGTACTTTTTGAATTCAATTATTCACCGATATGAGGTCAGGCAGGTTTCTTAAAAACCTACCACAGGGTAAAGAAAGATTTTTTTTGGGATGGTCTTAAAACTGATGTTCAAAAATTTGTGACAAAATGTTTGGTTTTCCAACAAAATAAAGTGGAAGCAATTAAGACCCTTGGTCTCCTACAACCACTTTCCATTCCAAGCCAAAGGTGGACAGAGTCTCGATGGATTTTATCACAAGTTTATCAAAGTCTGAAGGAAAGAGTATCATCGTGGTGGTTGTTGATAGAATTACTAAATATGCACACTTTTGTTCACTATCTCACCCCTTCAAAGCAAGCACGACTACCAATTATTTTATGGAGACAGTCCAAAAACTACATGGTAATCCAAATATTATAGTAAGTGATAGGGATCGCATTTTCACTGGAAATTTTTTGACAGGATTATTTTCTTGTTTTGGTACTTAGCTGGCTTATAGCTCATCTTATCATCCTCAATCTTATGGAAAAACAGAGATCGTAAAGAAATGTTTAGAAGGGTATCTTCGATGTTTTACAGCTGATAAACAAACACAATGGGTCAAATGGTTACCCTTGGCAGAATGGTGATATAACACTTCCTTCCGTACATCAACAAAAATGACCTCATTTATGACACTTTATGGCTATCATCCATCATCCATCACTTTTTATTCTCTTATTTTTCCCTTGTCTATGTACTTTTTAATTAGTTCCTATAAAACCTCTAACTATTTTTTGTTGCACCTAGCAAAGTTTTGTCTCGGGTAAGGATTGATCATGTTTTCCTTGAGTATTTGTCATTTGCTAGTGATTTGGGTATGGTATGTTACTATAATTGCCTATTAAAGAAATGGTGTTCCAGGTCTATTGTTGTTGCAGTTTCAGGTTGCAGAAAGCGACACTAAAGACAATTGTGGAATATAGTAGTTGTGTAGGGTTGAAAGGCTTGCGGATAAGTCTCAAGTTTATATACAACATGCATATAAAGATAAGTTGAAACAAGTAGCTCTAGTATGTGGTTCAATGAAGGTTCATGATCATTTAATGTGATCATGTTGGCCATTATACATTATCATGGTCAAACTACAGAACCAATCTGTGGTTTCGTAGCTAATTTGGGAATCAATAGTTCTGCAACCAACTATACGATCACATAAAATTTTCAATGATTCAAAATGTGTTGAGTCATCCAACAATATCGCCTGTTTGTTTTGAAATATTTTTAAGCTTAGAACCGCATCCATGCTTCGTGATATTAGCTTCCTGAATTGGATCATGAAATCTTGGAAGAATTAATAGATGAGACGGTTGTAACTGTACGCGATTTCATAATCTTTTTCTTCCCTTTTGATGTATAAAAACTTTGAATCTTCTATGAGGAAGTTTAGCCACTAGCTTGCATAGAATTACTGAACCTTTCTATAATCAGGAATTATTATATAAAATCTATTATTTATGGTTTTGGATGTGTTGATCAACTTCATGTGAGTGAGTGGATTGCCCAGCTCCTACCTCTGAAGGCAAGGCCCCCCTTCGGTGACATCTGTTGTTGCAATTTAGAGTTTTCTTTGTTTATGCAAGTTAGTATTTGATTATTTTTTGCATTTATAAAGTTGTGTGTCGATTACAGACTTGTGTGAATTCTTAAAGTGTGAAGTGATTAAGTAGTTGCAACTATTCTTTATATTTATTATTGAAATGACAGAGGAGTACATGTGTTATGGATACCTGATTAGAGGGAATGAGACTGTGGTGAAGGATTGTAGTGGATATTTCTTTTTTAGAATTTCCATTACCGATTAGTAAGGTTAGAAGCATGTTTTTAATTATGAGTAGTCCCTTGCCAATTTACTTGTCATTAACTGCTAGTTTCGTAGGATTTAATTTCTTTGCATATTAGTGAACATTTAGAATTGGATTTGGTGGTTTAAATTCTTTCATGTAGTATAGTTGGGACAGTTTGTAGTAATTGATAGAACAACACTTCTAGTTCAAATCTGTTTAAATACTTTCCCGTAGTTATTACTTAGTCGAAAACCTTTCACCAACAGTTGCATTTTCTGATCTGGCTCCATTGATTCATCGATCTCCCTTGTATTGAAAATCATCTGAATTATAGTGTCCGACATAAAATTTGTCAGGTAGCTCATAAGTATTTTGTAACCTCGGGTTGATAATTTATGAATAGCTTTCAATTACCCTTTTAAGTTAATTAGAAGGTAAAACAAACGCCCACCAGCTTCCTTAGGTGCTCCCCCTTCTCATAATTCTCAGTCAGCTCCATGATAAGAGCATCAAGGACCTAGAAAATTCCCTTACACGTCGCCCCACCACCTTGCTTCATTGTTCCTCTCAGGCTCTCGACCTTTATCATCATGTACGAAAACACTCTATCGCCTTTCCTTAAACACCAACCAAGATCAACACATAGAATTTAATAGGATTACAAATGGAATTATCATAAATTATGACATGACCTTCCCATCATGATGATTTAGGCCAACGTAGATCCCCTTCTTTCCATAATTGTCTATGACAACATCCAATTGATCACCTTACCAGCTCCTATCGCCATTAATGTTCTCGTTTGCTCTCTCGTAATGTGTTGAACACAGGAGATCGCCTACACACTTTCTCTTGTCGGTTTAATCGAAATCCCATCTTCCCTCATTAATACATCCCATTCTACATGCGTTGCCACCACTTACATGCAGAGGGGATACCACATATCCTCATTGCCTTGACTCACTCGCATCTAGGGTTTTTTCTTCATCACATTTACTTTACTCTCTATTTATTTTATTATTCCTTTTGGCGTTCCATTGCACCTCCTCGAGCAATTTCTAGTAATAATAATAATAATAAATTAAATGACACAACCTTTCATCTTCATGACTAGTTAATGCATATAAATATATTATCATGAGTCTTGTTATAGTCAATCTCATCTCATTCATTATCTATTATATTAATATTTATATCCTATATGGATTTCAACTTTTTATTCTTCTTTTGTTGGATATTTTCGTAACTGAACTATCGTTCATTACAAGGCATTCATTACCTCTAACCCAAAAGAGAATTGGTAGTTATTATTGAGAAGTCTCAAGGGAACATTGAGGATTTTAGGTACCTCTTTGATTCTAATCCTTCCAATGCCCAAGTCTCATGGAATGTCTAGTCAAATATAAATACATGGTCGTGGATTGCCATCAGGCCCTTGGGGCATTTTCTTTAACAACAAAGATTTTCATGCCCCAAACCATCAATGCTTCAATGTGTATGGTGTGGGTTCCATTAGTCTTGATCTTAACATATCAATCCTTTTTCTTGTGAATAGACTAACCAATTCCTCTTACCATATAAACCTAAGGTTTGTGGTCTATTAGTGCCTTTCCATTCATTTCATGGCATCTCCAAAAGCATTTCCCTTTCCAATCATTGAGGTCGAAGGGAGGAGTACCTCGAGACCATTCTTATGTTTTATATGAAGGCTAGAATGTGCTTTCCCTCTCCTAGTTTTTGAGGTCCAAGGGGGAAGTCATACCTTGATACCCTTTCTCTTGATTCTCACAAAAGTTCTAACCTACTTCCCTTCTTGAACACCAAGGTTTGAGCCATAACCTATCCCTATGACAAGGTGTAAAAGACAAGAAGCAATATTTGAAGGCTACTAACATTAAAATCAGCTGGGAACTAACCCTTAAAGAGCACATGGATGTGGATTGGTGTGCCATTTGCATATTGCCTCGTCCATGAAATTGACAAAGTAAATGAGAAAATGGACAAAGAATCCTTAAGGATCCATGTCATGAAAATATTATAATCTAATGGGGGGTAGTGGACAATGCATAATGGGTTTCTAACTCTTAACCTTCAAGGTGTCCCTTGAGAATTTGTAAACCCTAGATGTATTATGGACGAATAATGGTTTACTGGGAATAATGGAAAATTATTCGTATCTTGAACATGGCATGTATCATTAGCTTAATGTGTGAATTCTAAATAATGGCTTGGGTTATTTTGTTTAATAAAAACATTATTGTGCAAAGATTTCCACAACTTTATATGAGTGATAACTTGGTATAACATAGTTTCAAAACATGAAAAACAATTGTCTTTTGAAGCTCTAAAAAACTATATTTAAACTCGTAATCAAGTGAGATCATAGCCACTAGAAAGTCATTCCAATGGAGAATATAACACGAGCTTTAAATTTGTAATGGTACTTATGTTAGTCTATAAAGTTCATAGAATAATACCTTAGGATTTGAATTGAAAGGAAATTGTTGGTAAGAATGATCTCCAAAGTGCCCCAAACTTGGAACAAGGGTTTAGTGATGGAGATATGAGTGTGTAAGAGGATGGATGAGATGAATGAATACATACATTTCGTTAATGGTGGATTTGTGTAAATATTACTCAATGATCAAGTATATTAAAGTAGAGAGCTACATAATGACAATGCTTGATAAAATTAAATGTCATAATCAAAATGGTTGGAATCTCTTTGCAAATATGACTTAGAGGTTAAGCACAATCATAAAAGGAAAAAGGATATTGGCACCCTTGGAGGAAGGATGCAAGATACAACATACACACTTTGATTTGAAAGGAAGTGTTGTGGAATATATTACCTTAGATTTGAAATACATTAGGTGACAACATAATAATTATAACATGAGCTAAAAATGGGGAATGATGGGTGAAATTACAAGATAGGTAATGGTAGAAAATTAGAGTAGAACATAAACATTTAATTGGTTTATTATAGTCTCCCCAATTCAAGGATGGAAGTGTGGCCATGGAGTACAATTGTTAAATTGCTAAAGGTGAAAGAGGTAACTAAGTAATTGAGGTTGTTGAAAATGATGGGCAAGCAAAAGAGAACATACCATGCATGCATGTGGTGGGCGAACCATCATAGTGGTAGGAGCATATGTAGGTTTGGGAAAAGTTGCAAGAAATGTACCAACAACTTGTGTAAAGTGCATGAAGTGAGAGATGAACTTCAACTCATTTGGGAGTGGCTACTGGGAACACAATCCTACAATGGTCTATAAATTATGAATGGAAAGGTTATGCTTGGGTTGGGACTAATCAAGGAAAGGTAGAGCAAGATTCTAAACCATATATAATTAGAAGGCATCTGAAGCTAAATAGAAAAGATGGAATGGATGAAAAATCAACACAAGAGTAAGGGTTTGGACATTCCCAATAATGTATCTCAGTTAACAAGGGAGTTTTCTCGCCTTTACATTTTTATTTGTCTGTATCTATATTTTTTTAATATAAAGTAACTACATACGTCCAAAAGCAACAAGTATACTTTCATGTATGAGTTATAAATTTCTACAGGGGTGATAAAATTACAACATATGTATGGGTGACTCACATTATGTCCATGAATTAGATCATCTGTGAATTGTGGAATCCCTCGCCAAGCTTGGAATTTGTAAGGGAGTTTTCATGAACTCATATTTTGTTATGCATTTATAGTTCTCAAGTTTTAGGAATGTGAATTTGTATAAATGATTAGCACTTGGATTGCATATAAATGTAAGAGTTAAAAATAATTGAAAGGCATATGCACAAGTGAACAATTGGAAGAATGTATGCTTGATGTTTTTTTGTTATAGGAACATATGACGATATTGTGATATTGTAGTCTATATTGACTATTCAAGCATTGGAGAACATTCTAAATTATGAGGATTCCCCACTAAGTCACACAACTCAAATACTGAGGACATGATTGGAGATGTCGATGGAAATATCACATATGGCTGTAACTTAATGACAAATGACAGAGGAAAAGTAGACATTTGTCAAGAGGTGGGTGAATGGATGCAACATGCCCCTGTAAATCATCACCAAAATAGATAACAACTAGGATGGTGTTGGTATCCACATATGTATGGTGAATCAATACAACCACCCATGTGTGATCAAAGGAATTTGGGTGATAGAATCCTTTGACCTTGTTTGATATCATACATATAATTGATCGATGATATTTGTGAACACGAACAAACTTGAAATTGATACCTAGGCGTGGTGCGGAAAGAGTGGGATACCTTGCACATGGACATTGTTGATCATAAGGGTAGCAATGGTGGTACTAATATGATATTTTCCTTGTTTTGGTCAATCCAACAAGGTAAACATTATTACATTTTTTTGTTGATCTAGTTTGTCCAACGAGGGTTATATTAATAATTAACTAGTCTCTTGATTCGGTTTGAGATAATAATGAATATTTGAATAATGCATACCCTTAGTGTGTTTGAGGCCAACAAAGAGATATTTATTTGATTGGTATTAGTTGTTGAGGATCTCAGTGCTAGTTACCATGATTATGCATAATGATTCTAATAGTTATAAATAACAAAAATAAACAATGGAAAAAGCACAGTCACATAATACACAAAAAATTATCTTGGACAACCCTTTATAGGAAAAAACCAAAAAACCAATGATATTTATCGCTCATCTATTAACAACACTCTTAGGTAGTGTTTGCAACACTGGTTTACAAGATTTTAATAGCTCAAGCATGAATTCACTTACACTTACTTTCATCTCATACGATATCTCATTCAAGTGCTTCTTAGCCTTTCACATTACATCATATTTATAGAAGTAATACTCCAATTTAATGACAACTGAATTAATTACAACTAACAACTCCATTAATGGAAATCCATAACTTCCTAACGTCAACTTTTATTTATTTTGTTACAGGTGACTTGAATGAGTCAACCACCAATCGAGTTTCTCATCGCCCAAGAGTTCGTCGAATTCCTTCCTTCTTTATGCTCATCGGTTTCCCATCTACTACCATGGTCATCGACCAATTGACTATTATAGTCGACTAGACTACCACTATCTATCGACTTAAATTATAATCGATTATTCTAGTCGTCCCATCCACTAAACTTCCACCATTTATTGACTTTAATTCCAATCAACTATTGGCTTCGATAATTGATTAAAATGTAAATATTATAACATTCCCAACATTCTCCCACTTGTTTTATTTACATACACAAGAGATATCAAAACTTTAATTCACTCGACCAAACCTGACAGGCCCATTGATTACCTACACCAAGTAAACTTATCGGTGATCACACACTTGGTTAGTGAGTCTGTAGTATTCTTCAATGTGTCTGCCTTTTCCAGCAACACTTGTTAGTTTTCCACCATTTATCTCAAAAAATGGTACTATACATCAATGTGCTTTGTCTTTGAATGGTATATTGGGTTCCTTTCCAAGAATATTGCACTTTGACTGTCACAATCCAAGCTAACAACTTGTTGTTTAAACCAAACCTCTAAACACAATCTTTACATCTAGTTTACCTCTTTTCTTACATGAGTTGTTTCCATGTATTCAGCCTTAATAGTTGATAGTACAACAACCAACTTCCTCTTACTCATCCAACTGACCACCCCATCGAATAATTTGAAAACATATTCACTAGTTAATTGTCTGCGGTCGATATCTCTAGCCTAGTTGAAGTTGATAAAACTGTGTACAATTTTTGTTTTATTACTTTCGGGTTTTTTGTGGTAGTATATTGCATAATTTGTTGTTTCGTGCAAATAATTGAAAACTCTTTTAACTGTGGTCCAATGCTCTTTTCCAGGTGTCGACATGTACTTGCTCAATAGTCCCATTGCATGGGCAATATCAGGTTGAGTACATACCATTTCATGCATCAAACTACCTACAACACTAGCATAAAGCACGTGTGCCATGTACTCTGTCTCTTCATGTTTATTAGGACATTGTTCATCATATAATTTAACTCCTACATGAATATGGATCTTAACTAGTTTGCACTCCTACATGTTGAAGCATTTCGAAACTATCTCAACATAACTAATATGATTTAACCATATCCTTCTACCTATTCAATCTCATTTAATTTCCATTCCAAGAATGAAATGAAATGCATCGAGATCCTTCATGTTGAACTTGAAGGACATCTATAGTTTTACCTCCTTGATTAGATCCATGTTGTTTTTTACCAACAACATATCGTCGACATTCAAAATTACATATATAAAATGATCACTGACTTTCTTGCTATACACACAATGATCAACCTAACTCTCACGAAACCCAGCTGCTATATATACAATTCAAACTTCTAGTACCACATCATGGGTGATTGCTTTAGATCATAGAGGGACTTATTGAGCTAGCATACTAGCTCTTTCTCCCCTTTCACCATGAATCCTTCAGGCTGCTTCATATAAATTTCTTCTTCAATATCACCGTGGATAAGTGTTGTCTTCACATCCATCTGTTCTATTTCAAGATCAAATGTTGCAACTAAATACATTAGTACTCTAATGGAAGTTAACTTTGTAACAAGAGAGAAGATATCACCAAAGTTGACTCCCTCAACTTGGGAGTATCCTTTCGCTACCGACCGAGCTTTGTACTTCTCACCCTAACCTATTGCATTCATCTTTTTCTTAAATACCCACTTGCTACCAATGGGTTTCCTTCCATTTGACAATGAAACTAGATCCCATGTTTCATTATTTCGCAAGAGACTCCATTTATTTTTCAATGGCCTTTTTCTTGAGTTTACCCTCTGTCAAGTTGATCGCTTCCTTTACCAACCTAAGATCCTCTTCTATGTCAATTAGTGCAAAATTTTAGTGAAAATATGGTGAAATATACCTTTTAGGTTGTTACTTTACTCAACAATACCTCCTAACGACTGGAGTCTACATTTATGCATCCCCATTGGATTCCATCAACTCATCTAAATCATGACTTTTGTCAATCCATTCAAACTCTAGCCTTTATGGTTCCTTTTCTCTTTTATATTCTTCAATCTCGAAAGTACCTCTAACTTCTTTGAAGATCACATCTCTACTCTACTCTACTCGCCCTATGACCAAATTCCATAACTTATGCCCTTTCACTCCATCTTTGTACTTGATGAAGATGTATTTCTCATACTTGCTATCTAGCTTGTTTCTTTTCTCTCTTGGGACATGCACAAAGGCATCACACCCCAAAACTTAGAGATGTGCAAGAGAGGGCCTTTCCCTAGACTATACTCATATACAGTCTTGTCGACCAAAGTGGTCGATGACAACATATTCACCTGGTAACATGTCGTGTCGACTACCTCTACCCATAATTATTGTGTGATACTTGCACCACTGAGCATGCTCCTTGTTTTTTCCATCAACGTTCTATTCATTCTTTGATTAACTCTATTATGTTGAGGCATGTATGGAGTAGTGTTTTGTCGAGTTATACTGTGTTGTTTGCAAAACTAGTCAAAAGCCTTACTACAAAAGTCTCCTTTGTTATCTTCTCAACACCTTGATCTTTTTGCTAGTCTTGTTTTTTACAAGAGATTCCTTCCTACATAAAAAAAAAACCATGCCATTTTGGAGAAATCATTTATGAAAGAGACATAGTATTAGGAACCTTCTAGTGAAGGGACAGTACTGGTCCAAACACATCACTATATATTAACTCCAATATTTGTTTGGACCTTGTGTCCCCAATTGGGAATTTTACACGATTTTGTTTACCATCAATACAATGTTCATATAAGTTTACTTCCAAAGAACAATAAGGGACACCTTTGACCATACCTTTACTATGCATAGCACAAATACCTTTCTCACCAATATGTCCCATCCGCTATTGCTACAACATGGTCAAGTTGACTAGATAGGAAGATATGTTGTCATATTCAAGAAAGATTGTATTCACACGTCCATTGTATCTCTTCTTCCCAATAGCTTGTACAACGTTCTAGCTCGAACTCCTCTCATCAATACCATTGCTCCTCGCCCCATTTTACATGAAGCTTTCTCAAACATAGAATTTCACACCTGCATTTCCCATCTTGCTTACAAATATCACATTTTGAGCCAAACCATGAATATGCAACACCCTTGGAAGAGTTCATATCCTTCCATCTTTTCATATTAATTGAACTTTACCTCGTCTAATTATCCTAGTCAATGAATCATCTACTAGAAGAACATCACTACCATCATATTTCTCATATTCACAAAACCATTATTTGCATGTGTCATGCGATATGATGCACTATATTTGATCAACCAAGAGTCTTGATCCAACTGTGTACTTATCGAGGCCAAATACACATCTCCTTTCTCTTTTTTCAAAGGATTACTTTCAGTCGATTGCGCTTCCTTAGATCCATTGTTCTTCTCGACCCCCATTGAATTGCAACTGCGCTTATAATGTCGACTTTACCACATTGCCAAAATTTTCTCGTTGTTGATCTAAAGGATTTATATTTGGTCTTTGATCTACCCCTCGACTTTGATTTTTCTATTGAAGGTTTTACCTTTTCATTTGTCTATTGGTTGACCTCTCACCATCATAGCATCATGGGTCGATCCTTCCATGTTATTTCACCTCATCTCTTTTGACAACAAATATGTAACCACATCGTCGATCTCCAATGTGGTGTTATTGCTTCTAAGAGCCATGACTACGCTATCTCATGAATTTGGCAAATAACATAATAGACTGATACATTTATCCTCCTCTATGATTTTGATATGCACATACAACAACTGAATAATAACAATATTGAATGAGTTTGGGTGCTCTATTATTGATCCACTCTCATTCATCCTTATAATATATAACTTATTCCAAAGAAACAACTTGTTGACCAAAGAATTCGAAAGGTACAAGTTCCCCAACTTTTCCCACATTTTGTTTACAGTATCTTCTCTCGAGACATTTGACAATACAAAATCCGCTAAACAAAGTCAGATTGTACTCCTTGCATCTAGTCCTAGGGTTGACGACAACCCACTGCTCTCAATCTACAAGGTGATCCTCCACTATGGGCTTCCAAAGCTCAAAATCTATCCATTAAAATTTTCAATTTCTATCCATGAACTATTGGCCATTCTAACTAATCAATCTTCTATAACTCCCATTGAAACTAGGTATTATCGAGATCCATGATCAAACAACAAAACCCCCAGCAACAAAGGTGTCCCCTTAAAGCCAAATTAAGCTCTGATACCATGTTAAGGATATCAGTACCAATTATAATAATTATGCACAACGATTCTAACGATTAGATATAACAAAATTTAACAATGGCAAAAACACAGTCACATAATACACATAAATTTGTCTCGTAAAACTCTTTACAAGTACCAATTACAATGATTATGCATAACAATTCTAATAGTTAGATATAACAAAATTTAACAATGGCAACAACATAGTCACATAATACACATAAATTTATCCTATAAAACCTTTTACATGTACTATTACAATGATTATGCATAATGATTCTAACAGTTAGATATAACACATAATACACATAAATTTATATTGGAAAAATCTTTATATGGAGAAAACAACAAACCAATGACCTTTACCGCTCATCTATTAACAACACTTTCAATTCGTGTTTACAAGAATGATTTACAAGTTCACAATAGCTCAGGTGTGAATTCACTTACACTTAATTTCAACTCATACAAGTTCTCTTTCAAGTGCTTTTTAGCCTTTCACATTACATCATATTTATAAATGCAACACTCTAATTCATGACAACCGAATTAGTTACAATTAACTGCTCCATCAATGGTGATCTATAACTTCCTAACAACTTCCAGTTATTTTGTTATAGTCCACTTGACTGAGTCAACCTTGGTAGATCATCAGCCGAGCTTCTCGTCATCTAAGTGTTCATCGAATTCCTTCCTACTTTATGCTTATTGACTTCCCATCAACCAATTAACTATTTAGTTGGTTAGTCGACCAAACTCCCACCCTTTATCGACTTTAATTATAGTCAACGATTATAGTCATCCCATTGACCAGACTTCCACCATCTGTCGAATCTAATTTTGAACGACTTGTTGACCAGTCGACTATTCACTTCGATCGTTGATTAACATGTAAATAATATAACATTCCTAACACTAGTAAAATATATTGTGTGTCATAGAAGTCCCTTCTTGCATAAGTCTTGGAATGACATATATGTTGTCCTATCTTGACTAGTCATGCATTAATTATGATTGAGTTTTCCCATCTTACTCAGAGACATATTCTCAATTAAAGATCCTTTTTCGATATGAACCCTATCTCATTCATGGTATCTGAATAGGATTGCTTATGGCCAACGGACGAATCTTCCTCTTGGAAACCGATACCTTATCTCTCAAATTGAACGCACAAGTATAAGTTGACACTCCATTTTGTATTATTTTTATTTATATCTCTTACACAAATATAAATCAATAAGGTATTTACATTGGGTTTAACCTTTTAGAATGTAGGAGCTCTTTTATATATGATATATTTGTTTGTGTAATCTTGTGTGAGAATGTACTATTGACTTAAATATTACTTCTTATTTGGGGATACAACATTGTCAATTGGTAAAGTCTTTGCTTTTCATGGGAGAGGTGTGAGGTTCAAATCTCTTTCCCCATGTTAAAGTGGGTATCTACTCTACAAGAATGTAGAATTAGGATTCATAACCCCCGTTGATCAATCAAAACTTTGACAAATATTAAAATAAAGCTTTATTACTTCCTACACATATTACAATATCGAAGAAAACTTGTACATAGTCGGTGTAAGTGAGCTAGTACAAACTATGGCAATTTTGACATTTGAATCAAAGCCTTTGACTCATAGCTTCATGTAGAGCCATGCTTAGTGGACGAATCGTGGCCTCCTTCCAAGACAAAATCAAGAAACCTCTAACCATGAATGACGAACAATATGCTAAAGTAAGTTCAAAATTTCAATAATCAAATTTAGATAATTTCTTAAAATGACCAAATTCTCATAAAGCGTGACTGAGACTTAGGGATTTAAGTTCATAGAGATTTTCCATAAAGTCTTTAAGATCAATGCCGATTATTGCCTTAGAGTGGTTTTATTCTAAGGCAACCTTTTTTAGTTGGTGATGATCACTTCCTCTTGTAGGAAATGTATCAACTTTTCAGATGATGGAAAATGAATAGACCCTAATAAAGCATCTATTTGGAAAGATATGAAGTGGAATTTCTTGTTGTGATTATAATAAAACCTGAACAAAAAATCCAAACTCACATTCTCAATTTCTCATCAGTCACCATTGTACATACTAACCCTTATTTCTACTACTTACTTTTTTGAAAAATACAAATATTTATACATATATATATATATACACACTTTCACCTTCTAACCCACCATCTCGACAACAAGGCATATATATGTCATGATTATAACATAACCCAAGATCAAGTGCTTTGCTCTACCTCCTTACTTATCATACAAGGGTCAAAATACTTCATTTGAAGCATACATTATCACTTATTCTTTTTCTTTTTGTAATCCCATATTTCATGATTATAACATAACCCAAGATCAAGTGCTTTGCTCTACCTCCTTACTTATCATACAAGGGTCAAAATACTTCATTTGAAGCATACATTATCACTTATTCTTTTTCTTTTTGTAATCCCATGTTTCACTCTATTTCATAATATTTTCGATACCCAAACCACAAGATACCTAATCTAGATGTTGTTAGGCTTACTTTCTTGCTTGAAGAGTATCTTATCCACCCAAATCCCATGGCAAAGGGGTCTCGGCATTGTTAGATCCATATGATGAACATGATCATTATAGGTACACGAGTATATAATTTGAAAGTGAGTCTTACAAAAGGAAAGGAATACTATTTAATATTTGTAAACTTTGATGCCCCTAGTGGCACATGCATAAGGACCATATTATATTAGGGCTTATATAGGGGTCAAAATCCTCTATTTGCAGCATCAATTACTGTTTATTGCAAATTCTATTGTTTTTTTCTTAATATTTCCACATTTCACTATGATACCTCAACCATGAGGTACCTAAAGTGTGGTTATATGGGACTTTATAGGTAATTTCATATATAAGTGTGGTTATATGGCCTTGGTTGGCCTTTATATATACAAAATAGCCAAAATATTAGGCTCATAATAACTTGCTTATATAAGAGACAAAATGATTTAACAAAATTTCAAAGATAAAATTTTTAATCACCATTAGATTGTTTGCTCATCTACAAAAAAAAAATATTGAAAACTGTGCCTTTAACTTAGGTATGGTCTTCGATCAAGATCTATGAGATTGTCATTATCCATTGTCTGTGTTTCCATATACCTTCCTCCAGCTGTAAACCATCCTTAAACAATTGATTTGCCAACATATTTCTTTACATGAATGGGTAGTAAGAAATGGAGTCTTACAAAAGGAAAGAAAATGAATACTACTTTATATTTGTAAACTTTGTGGATATCCTTATTGACATAAGATAAAGATCATACTACATTAAAACTTATAGATTAATAGGATCAATCCTCTCAAAACTTAAATACTACATGTTAAAGATTAAAATTTGGACATGACTTCATGTTCGGTAATCAGGTTGGGCTCATACTCGCGTGACACAGGGTTGATTTGGTCTGCTGCCACTATAACCTCCTAGTGCACCCACATTGTCCTGACACAAGTACACATGCTATTTGAGGTCTAAACCCACAACGCCACAAAGAGTGCCTTAACAGTGCAACCTATTACCAAAGGGGTCTATACCATAGGGGTTAGACATAAAGTCAATTGGTCTAGATTACCTAGATAAGACCCGGGTTCATATTCGACTGGCTACCATTGTAACCCCTAGGCTAGTTGCAAGCAACCCGCAAACAACCCGCAAGCCCGACCAACAGGTAACCTATGATTTAGTAAGAGCCAAGACATTCAGAGAAATACCTAGTGGGGGTCCCACTAAAGGGGGTGCCTACCCTTCTAGCTTGATCACAATGAGCCCATTTCTTATTGGGGATTTGAACCTTGGTGGGGATAGTAAAACTCACAACTCCCCACCACTAGGCCACTAACTTATTGACGTCACAAGTTATCATTTAATAATACCGAGAAGATATAATTTAAGATCACAACCTAATTAAATAACAAAGTTAGAAACACATTCTTAACCTTTAAATTTGCTTACCCATGAGGTGTAGCTCACAAGGTTTGTGTGGGGTTTAGTCCCCATTAAGTCATGGGTCAAAATCTTATGGGGAGGGGTTGAGGGTGGGAGCAACTACAAAACAAGGCCAACTATGGAGAGTCCAAGAGAGACCTCATCTTCACACAAACCTGATTTCAGGAACCTCTCATGGTGGGTCATTGAGGCTAGCCTTATTGAAATAAAGAAAATAAAACAAAAAACTTTTAAATTTACTTAGACAATACATAATTCAATTTTTGTTTTTAAAATTACTCATAAAATTATCAACTTCACAATGATATAATACAATTGAGAGGAGGAAACACAGATATAACGGGCAATTTAAATTAAAAAAAAACATGTAAAATTTAGTAGGAAACACCCAATAATATAATCATGTACCTTACAATTTTCAAATAACGCCGACTTACTTTACCTTATCCTAAAGCTTGCAAGCATATCAAATACTTTGTAAGGCACCCAACTTTGAATGACAAGCTTTTTAACGACGGATTTATTTTACTACGGTTAAAATGGCACCGAAAAAAAATCATCTACAAATAATATATAAAGAAATGTCCTCTTGAAACCCTAGGGGCAGAAACTCGTCAGCGTGGAGTTTGAGTGCGTTGACAAGAGGAGGGTTTCTTCTTTGTTATTTCTCATATTCTCTTCCTCTTTATCACCATCCTGCTCTACAACTTCGGCTGCGTCTTCAGATCTGTTCCTCTACTCTCGGCTGTTGCGTGTTCGAGTTCACTTCGCTCTTCTGCGGTATGTGTGCACTCTCTTTTCTCAGGTTTCCAGGGAGTTCTGCCCGTGTAATGTATTTTCTGCCTCTTTTTTGTCCGAATCTGTTGCTGTTTACGGCTGACAATTATCTTTGTGTTGTTTTGGTCTAATTTTTTGTTTCGCGATCTCGTGTAGAGCTCCGTGATGAATTTATCTTCAAGGTTGCAGTTGTGATGAACGGTCTTTCAGATTCTTCTTTTGTTCTTTCGTAGTTTGGTGATTTCTTGCGATTTAGTAACTAGTTTCTATTTCTGCGTACTACATGGTTTGGATTAGGGATTTTAAGTTTGAAATATGCGTTTGCCTGACAGTTTAAAATATTCAGGTTTTTTAGTCAGTTGCTTTTTGTATCCCATGGATTCTGGAAAGCATTTAGGGTTTTGCTGTTTTATTTGTTGAATGTTTTGATATGCCAAGAGTTTGTTCAGTGTCTGAATAATTTTTGTTTTAGGGTTTCAACATGAGAAAACTCAAGATTTGCCGTTTCCAACTTGATTAACGTAAATCGGCATTTGGCATTTGGTTCCGAAGTAACTTTTTTATGTTTTATTACTTGATATTTTGAGGTGGGTTTTGCTGGATTTCAACTCTTTGAATGCCTATGAATATGAGGCAGTTTCATCATGCGTGTGAATAAGAGCGGGTTTTCAACTTATCGTCAATATTATTTTCCTTTTTTCGCTACTGTCTCAGTATTTGCTGAACATTTTTTCTTTAAATTTTTGGCTTCTACTAGTTGAGATTCTGACTAGCAGAGTTAAAAGTTTTGATATTTTCTTGTTGGTGAAAAACAATTAGACTTTAGACTGGGCTTCTACGAAACCTCTCTTTAGCGTTGTACTTGAATAATCGGATACTACTTTTCATTTCTATTCTCTGCTTTAACTACTTTTCATTTGTATTCTCTGCTTTTACACACTCTTATTTTTATTGCGGGTAAAGGGCCTTTGGAATTTCAACTTGGGGCATCCTAGTTTTAAATGATATCAGTTGATATTACTTATTACCAGGCCATAGTTTGATGAACACATTTGTGTTTTTATTAATAGGCTTTTTCTTTGGGGTTTGCAAGCTTTTGGAAAAATCTTCTGTTTTAGCATTCTATTCTTTAGAATTAAGGATCATCATCCATGAATCATCAATATATATTATAGCTTTCAGTCATTAATGGTAGACGTCAATATGCTGGGTTTAGTTTTTAGGCATTCTCTTGTTAATATTGCTACAATCCTAGCTTTTCCTTTCAAATTGATTTTTGTTTGTATGATTCAGTAGTGGCATTTCTTTTTCTTGCTTTCATGGGTGCTTATGATTTAAGATTTCATTATGTTATTTTTTGTTTTGTTATGTTCTCTGTTTTGTGGCACAATTAGCAAACAGATTTTTATACATAAGCCACCATAGTACAATTCATTGTAGATGTTTAATATATCAACAATTTTATATACTGTTTTGAGTTTGCAACAAAGTAAAGTTGAATTGATTTGTTAGTCTTTTTTTCCTATTTGTATATGTTGTTAAAACGACAATTATGAAGTTTAATTTTTGAATAATGAAATGAATTCTGCTGCAATTTGCTCATTTGCAAATCTAAATATTTATGACATTTCTTTGTCATGCTTTAATGGGTACTCATAATTTGCAGCCTTATTTTTCTGTTTTGTGGCATGTGGAGTAAATTGTTTTTTATACATAAGCAACATTAGTACATTTTGTTGTATCTATTTGATAAATTGATATATTACCAATTCTATAGCAGTTTCAGTTTCTAACACACTAAAGATGAGTTGACTTGCTAGTTTTTTTTCCTTTTTATATGGTATGTCAAAGGGGAATTATAAAAATCAATATTTGTGTTAGGAAATGAATTCAATATTTTTAAGGGTTTCTATCACTTTTTATTTATTTAACCCTAATGTCTTTACTCTACAGCATCTCATCCTCGAACAGTAGAAGCAATCATGGGAGAATTAAAGGAAAGCGACACCTACCAGGAAGAACTCCTTGATTATGAAGAAGAAGATGTTGCACAGGAATCAGTTGCTGCAAGGGGAGCTGGTGAAACTGTGAAGAAGTATGATATTGTACTCTAGAGCAGTGAATATAATGTTTGCTTTTGCTTTCCTAGAATTTAGGGACCTTGATTGTTTGCTGCATAGCAACTAACACCACTTATTATTCTGCAGGGGTTACGTCGGAATTCATAGTTCAGGATTTAGGGACTTTCTTTTGAAACCAGAGTTACTTCGTGCTATTGTAGACTCTGGATTTGAGCACCCCTCTGAAGGTATTTTTATCTTTATTGATTCTATCAGATAACAGTTCTCTTGTTTTTGTTGCTATTCACTTTTTAAAGCAATTTAGAGAATATGATGATATATCTTATTAGGCAAATTATTTTGGTTGGACTTCTTACTGTTCTTTATGATGTTATTATTATTTTAGGTCTGTTAGAATACAAACATTTTCTCTTGTATTGATTTTAATGGGACATTGAGTTATGTTGTGCATGAGCAGTCCTTTTTTCAAAACACCAAATAAAGAACAGTAACTTAACATTTACCGTGAAGTCTTTCTTTTAACAACAGAAAGACGTGATTGTGATTTTAAATAATGATATAAAAGGTGGTCTATTTTTTTTTTTACGGAAACGGTTAAAATTTTGGTTAGTGTCTGGCAAATGGGCTGCCAGGGCCTTTACAATGCATATTCAAAGCTGGAATGCTGAGTTTTGTCTCCATCTTAACATTCATGGCAGAATTGTGCTGTTTGATTCCTGTTAACATGCCCACGTGAAAGGTCAGGACAGGGGCCTTTTTAGTCCTAGGGAAGTGGATGGTTTGAAATTTCTCCATTGACAATTAGCTGGCTCTTACTCTGAATCGTACCACGGTTGGCCTCAGCATCCGCTAGAATGTTAAGATTACTTAGAACGTGATAGGCCTTATGAGTTCTAAAATGCGTCAGAAGGAGAAGGACTTTCCTGTACGTGTGGGCAAGATTTATATCTGTTGGCATCTTCTTGGTGTGTAACGCTTTAACTATCAGCCTGGAGGCCCCAAAGATAGTAAGCTTCTGAATGTTCAGCTTCCTTGCTTGATTTAGACCTTGCCACAGCGCCAGATACTCTGCTTGGTTGTTGGAGGCGTGTCCTAGGCCTCATGCATAGGACAGATGGTGATTGCTAGAGGGCTCGAAAATGATGCCTCCTCCTCCAGCTTGACCGGGATTCCCTTTCGAGGCCCCGTCAAAGAAAAGGTACCATTCGTCGAGGGCTGACCTCCACTTAATGCACTCCTGTTCTTCCAGCCATACTTACTAGACTCGGAATTGGCAATAAATCGGCAAGGCAAAAGAACGAAGAGTTTGAATCGGATCGGGAAAAAATCGGCAAATACAAAAACTCAAATATATATGCATATTTTGATTTTTTTTTTATTAAATATATGTTTTTCATATATATTAAAAATAGCCATATATTTTTCATAGATATAAATGCCCAAATTATATCTATTCTATTCCAAATATAAATTTATAATAAAAAATGGCATTGAATCAATTAATATTAACATTATTAAAATATAAATTATATTCATTTATATATTAACCTACATAATTATAGGATAATTATATCTTATATACATAAAAGAAATATTTAATGTATTTTACATATAATAGAAAAACTAATATATAATATATTTAATAAATAATAAATCATTTATAACACCTAATCATGATTTTTTTTTAACATACTTAAAATACATCAAAATCAAATAATAATAAAACTAATAGGTAATACATTTAATAAATAATTTATTGTGAAAAGTAATACATTAAATAAAAAACTAATTTATAACCTGTCGAACCCGGAACCCTGGCGATAACACTGTCCATATGCGCAGTGCAAAGGGCCGCAGGATGTTGAATCCCGCTTATTCGTGAAGGAGAATCGCACTTGATTACTACCACGATCACCCGTCCCAGTCTGCCCACGCCCGTCGCGTGGATAGAGGAGAGCTTGAAAGCCATTTTCGAGGAGCAGAGAGCTCGAAAAGCCATTGCCGAGATAGAGGATGAGAGAGCTGGAAATGACGTGGATAGAGGAGAGGACAGATAGAAAACGACAATGAAAACAGCGTATTTGGGGCCTAGAAATCATTTCGCCAGAGTTAAACTCGCCCCCGATCCAGAACGGATTGTTTACCTGCTGCGTCGAGTCAAAATCGCGATTATTGCGATTTGACTCGCGAGTCCTGTAACTCTGCTTCCAGCCTGATTTCCCATTTAGCTTTTTGAGGCGGATTGATTGCTTTATAGCTTTGCTGATTCAAATTGAGCTCCTTAAACCGGCGATCTTCTTCAGGAGAGATGGTAGCCGCATTTCTGATTGTGGACTTTGTGCTTAAAGCTTCAGAGAGCATGGTTCTAGCTTTAATTGCTACTTGAGATGGGGATGCTTTCTTCCTTAAAAATTCTGTTTTCTTTCCAGCCAGACCTTCCAACACAGGAATTTAGGGGTCCACATCTACGCTAGCTTGAGGAGGTTTTTCTTATTGAAATTGAAGGGGGCGAGATATATCCAGCAACTGATCAGCTCCGTTACTGAGTTTGGCAGACTTACAGAGATTGAACCTAACGTGAGCCTCCAAACCTCTTTAGAGTACTCGCAGATGATGAACAGGTGCTCGGCGGTTTCTTCAGCTCGGTTGCACAGAGGGCAGTGTGAGGGCCCTTCCCAGCCTTTGCTCTTTAGCTTCTCACCTATCAAAATGCTATTATGAAGGAGAGTCCATATAAATATATCTATTTTGGGAATAGTGGCGAAGCTCCAGAGAGCTTTCCACGGCCCAGGGTTGGGAGGAACCCACAGCACCTCCAAAATCGCAGCATATCCTTCAGCGACCGTGTATTTGCCAGATCTTGAACCCCAACTGCGTTTGTCTTTGGCTTTGATGCTAATGGGCGATTTTCCTTGCAGTAAATCCAACAATTTTACAGCTCCCTCCTTGAGCTCATACGGGTAGTCGCCCAGATTCCAGTTTTCCCACGATTCTTCCTCATCATTACTCCGGGAGGAAATGTCCTTCAATGTGCTGCAGTTTTTGGCGTGAAGCCACTCTTTAATTTTTACCAGATCGCAGAAGTCGTTGAGAGGTTGATCCCCAAGGATCGAGTCCTCCCAAATTCTTATTTTTGCTCCATTCCCTGGTGTCTACATGAGCTTGGAGGTGAAGAAAGAAAGGGCTCTTTTGCATAGTGGAAATATCGGGGAGCCTGTCTACATTTTAGTGGGCCTTTCAAGACATCTCTCCTTGGCCCCTGCAAAATATTTCTTTCGGAGAATTTGCTTGCTCCAAGTTCGTTTCCTTGTGATCATTTTTCAAAGAATTTTACCACCCATGGCTAGATTTTGGGTGGCCACGTCTCTTAATTGAAGGCCCCCTTCCATCTTTGGCCTTGTGACCTTGTCCCAGCTCACTAGATGGAGCTTTTTTTCACAATTACGGCCGCACTCCCACAGAAATCTTCGGAGCAGCTCATTGATTCTGTTTGTAATGGTTTTGGGAGCTAGGAGAACCGAGCATTGATATATTGGAAGGCTGGTGAGAACTGAATTCATCAAAATCACTTTACCAACTTTGTTGAGCCATGTTGCCCCCCATGCTTGGATTTTGCTTTTTAAAGCTACTCCAGGAGAGGCAGCCAATGAACAACTCTCGGAGTAGCTTTAAAAATTGGGATGCCTAGGTATGTAAAGGTGTCCTAGATAGTGATGCCTTCCATTCCAAGAATTCGAGATATCTCCAACATTTGACGTGGAGAACAGTTCCAACCATAGACCTTGCTTTTGTGGAAGTTTATTTCACTTCCAGAGCTGTCTCTGTAATAGTCAAGCTCTGTTTTGAAGTTCCTAGCTGTGTTGAGATTGGCAGCCCCCAATAGAAGTGTATCATCAGCAAACTGGGCGTGGTTTACATCCTTGACCTTTGGGACAATTCTGATGCCTGAGAGGGACTTGTTTTGGAGATTTCTGTTCAGCTGAAAGCTCAGGACAGAGGCTTGGATGACAAACAACATAGGGGAAAGAGGGCAGCCTTGCCTTAATCGTCTTGAGGCCTGGAAAAATTTTGTAGGGCGGCCATTAACCAACGGGGCGATCTAGGGGGCTGAAATGCAAGCTTTGACCCACATAATGAAATTTTGATTGAATCCAAATTTTCTCATGGCTGCAAAAAGGAAATCGTGCTTGACTCTGTCAAATGCATTGGCCAAGTCCAGCTTTACCACCACACCCTTCTCTTTTTTCTTGTAGCTGGTGTGAATGGCTTCTTGAACTAAAATGATGTTATCCAGGATCTGTCTTCCTCTCACAAATCCGCCTTGATTTTTCGGGATCAACTTAGGCAGGATTCTTTTGAGTCTATTAGCCATTATTTTGGTTATGATTTTGTATCCTGTATTACAAAGGGAGATAGGTCTAAATCTGTTAAAGTTCTTTGCTCCCTTTTCTTTTGGAATTAGGGCCAAAATCGAGGAGTTGGTGTTGCCACCCAGCTTGAGACAGTGTTGAGCCTTCTTAACCATTCTGTACAAGTCCTTTTTTATTATATCCCAGCAAGAGATGTAGAACCGGGCTGTAAATCCATCCGGCCTTGGAGCTTTGTCTGGGTCCATTTTGAAAAGGGCTTTCTTGATTTCTCGGATACTGACAGGGCTGTTCAGCAGCATGTTGTCCTCATCATTAATCAAATTTGGAATCTCTGAGAGAGGATAGGAATTCGGGTCCACTGGTTCCAGGTCCGGGGTTGAATAGAGATTTTTGAAAAAGGCATGGGCTGCTTCCTTGATGCCTCTAAAATCTTTTATGACTTGGCCTTGCGGTTGAATTTCATTGATGGAGTTATAAATTTTTCTGGCTTGGGCTTGCTTGTGGAAGAATGTAGTATATTTGTCTCCAGATTGAAGCTACAGCGTCCTTGATGTGACTCTCCAGTAGATTTCCTCTTTTCTACAGGCTTTGTGGTACTTCTTTTGAAGCTCAGCTTCCCGGATGAGTAAGGCAGGGGTGACAGGGGACTCTTCCAAGATAAATTGGTGTCGTTCCAAGGCCTTCTGGATTCTTTTTCTTTCAGCCATGGGAGAACTAAGTCCTCTAGCCCAGGTTTTCAGATCAGCTTTGAGTCTTCTGAGCTTTCCTTCCCAGACAAAGAAGGGGGATCCATAAACAGGGTCCTTCTAGGAGTTTGACACTATATCAAGGAAACCTTCTTGATTTACCAAATTTGGGCTAAACCGAAACGGGATAGGACCTAACTTTTCCTCAGGAGAGAGGGAGAGAGAAATCGGTTTATGATCAGAAGTATAATGCGGGAGAATCTTGGAGTTTGCCATAAGCCCAAGGGTTAGGAAGGAGGAATGGATAAGGAAGCGGTCAAGGCGGGCAGCTATATGACCATGTCCTATCCTTTTATTTGACCAGGTGAACTTTCCCTTGTCAGGGATGATGTCTTCAAGATCCCAATCCAGCATTAAATCTTCCACCCACTCTCTTGCAGGGTCCTGGACTATTGAACCCCCTTTATTTTCGGCCAGAGCAAGAGTTACATTTAGGTGTCCAGCCACTACTAAATTTTCAGGTTTATGACTGTTAAGAAAACTTTTCAAGGAATCCCAGCATTCTTTTTTTTCAACAAAACATACAGGAACATACATATTGAAAATGCTTACAAAATGGCTGGAGTCTTTATGGAGCAGCTTGGTGAATAACCAATGTGTGGTTCCTTCTTTTTCTACTAGGTCGAGCTTTGCAGAATCCCAAAATGTTGCTAAGCCTTCCGAGGCTCCTCTTGCACTTACAACCCTACCTGGGCCTTTTTTCCAAAACGAGTTGCTTGCACGGAGAAGAGCTTCCTCCTCTAGCTTCGTCTCCTGGATTAGGAGGACTTCAGGCGTCATTACTCTTACTAAATCCCTTATAGCTTCTTTTATGGAGTTGCCGAGTCCTCTGTAGTTCCAGGAGATGTATTGCATTATTTACCTGGATGAGGGGGATGGCCCCCTTTCGGGGTTTTTCCTAGCTTCATCCCCGATCTGGTGTTCATCATTTTAGGGATGGTGTGTTGTGAGCCTTGGACCACGTCCTTGTAGGACTGCTCTTCCCTTTTCTTCTTCTCAGTCTTTCGTCCACGCTTTGGTTGGTTTGGGGTACCTGACTGGCTGCTTGCTTCAGTGTCACCTTCCTCAGATGATTCTGCCCCTGTTTTCGAACCCAAACTGATGTGTTCTTTTGGCGGACTGGAGACTCCAGTTTGAGGGATTGGATCTATTGGTTCTTGTGGAACCCTAGCTTCTTTAGCTTCTGGAGTATTTGCAGGGTTTTGAGCTACATTAGGGTCTTCTTGGTGGGTAGGCTTTGAGCTGCCTTCCTTTGGGGGTCCCTAGGCAGTTTTCTCCTTGCTTCTGGCATTGTTTGTAGTTTTACCTTTCTTTACTTTCTGCAATCCTTCAACATCTTCTTTCCCAGCTACCAGTTTGGGGCAATATCTTTGAAAGTGGCCATGTTCTTGGCAGTTCCTACACTTGAAGGGCAGGTGCTCGTAGTCCAACTTCTGGTAATGAGTCCAAGCTCCGACCGTTAATTTTATTGCCTCAGGGAGACTAGCTTCAAGGTCAACTTCCACACAAATTCTGGCACAGGTATATTGTCCCTTATTATCAGCTTTGTCAATGAAACGTCCGATTCCATTCCCTATTCTCTGCAGTGATTCGAAGTCCCAACAATGCACCGGAAGGTTAGGGAGCTTGACCCACGCTGGCACTTCTTTGGGGAGATCAATCGA
>LPNX010216376.1:76339-102663 GCA_001517045.1 Pseudotsuga menziesii | reverse complement strand
AAGGCTTCCTCATCTGAACTTGAAGGGGGGGGGGGGGACCTCCCCTCCCCCAGGTGCCGCCATGCTTCTCAGCTCAGCCGCAGCTCCTCCTCAATTGCTCACAGTCAACCCTAGCGCGCTCATATATAATTTATTTTATATTCATTACATTTCTAAGGTAGTCTATTTTACTCGGAGTACTTCCCCTCATTCTGAGGATGGTACTAATTGTAAACTGGATTCTTCAGGGCTGAAGGCCAATATAAAAATATTCTCATTAATATCTCAGCATTTCACTTGCAGCATTTGATCCATGGTGGGGAGGATAATACACCTCAACTGCCTGGGGGTAGACCCAATTGACTAATGACTTGAGATGATGTTATTTAGGGTTTCTCAATCATCTGAGTCTTCATTTGAAATTCTAATTGCAGTATGGAAATTGATCTCCTTAAATTGTCTCTTTATGTTAGAGATGGTTTGATTATGCTGATTGTGTTTTGCTTTGCTAGTGTTAGAGGTGTATAGTGGAAATTTTGTGGTTGGTTCTCTCTTTGTGTTTATGGGTATTTATACTTTGTTAGAGTGAAGTATCATACGATACTGTTTAATTGGGTGTCCAATTTTGCACAATGTGCTCCAATGCCAGAAGTTTTGTTGTGCTTTTTGTGCCAAACAATGGCAAAGGCAAAAGAAATATGAATTTACTTTGTTTGCTACAAGAGTTTCTGATTGGTGTTGTAAACATAAATATTGACGAGGTCTATAAACATTCTAGTGCATCAGAATAAGAAATAAATCTGCGTATTTAGAGTTTGTGGAATATATTTACAAGTTGATGTTGTATACTGTCTAAAATGTTCATTTAATGATATGTGCAGGTAATTTACTTGCACTGTGCTAATAAAGTTGGAGCATAATGATGGCTATCTTAAAGAATTCTGCATCAGACAATAATGAATGTCATATAAGCCCTAACGGAGAATGTCACTTTATTTTGTTTGGTTCTCTCAGTACAACACGAGTGTATACCCCAGGCAATTCTAGGGATGGATGTAATTTGCCAAGCAAAATCTGGAATGGGAAAGACTGCTGTCTTTGTACTTTCAACACTGCAGCAGATTGAACCTGTTGCAGGACAAGTTGCTGCTCTTGTCTTGTGTCATACTCGAGAGTTAGCATATCAGGTATTTAGAAGAATAGATATGATTTAACAGCTTTCTGTAAAAAGCTTTTTTATGGTGATGTCATTGATGATTTATTGCTTAATTATTCATGCATAGTAATCATACATCTTACATAGATGTTGACTGGGAGTTCTGAATTTTTGTCTTTGTAGATATGCCACGAGTTCGAGAGGTTTATCACCTACCTGACAGACTTGAAAGTGGCTGTATTTTATGGGGGTGTAAATATTAAAACACATAAATCATTACTAAAAAATGAATGTCCCCATATAGTTGTTGGAACCCCTGGAAGGATACTGGCATTAGCAAGAGAGAAAGATCTGAATCTTAAAAATGTCCGGCATTTTATTCTGGATGAATGTGACAGAATGCTAGAATCTCTCGGTATGTTTAGTAAAACGCTTTTTTAAATATTGTGATTTACCTTGTTTCCCAGCGCTATATTATCTATTATCTTTCTATATTAGTAGTTTTATTGCTGTATCTGACTGTACTTGCTGTGTAGACATGCGGAAAGATGTCCAGGAAATTTTCAAGATGACCCCTCACGACAAGCAAGTTATGATGTTCTCAGCCACACTGAGCAAGGAAATTCGGCCTGTCTGCAAAAGATTTATGCAAGATGTAAAGTCTTTTGTCCGATTGATTTTATGTTAACTGACAGAATGTTCTTTTCTAATTAAGGAAGCATGGTAGTGAGTAGTTATTGAGATGCTTAATTTTTTTAGTTACATGCATATCAGTTTTGTAGGTCACATGCTATTAAGTTCAATGTTTCCATTTGTTTTATAACGCGTAACTTAAGTGCTCTGTCATATAGTTATGAACCGATTATTAACGTATTTATTATGGTCTGGATAAAGTTCTATACATGTCAGCGTCTGTAATTCCTTATAAGCAGGCACTTTCTAATTCCTTATAAGCAGGCACTTTCTAAATTCCCATTGCTTTATCTTGGAATCTGTCAACTGCTGACATGCTGAGCTTTGTAGTTAATATAATATAAATCTTCAATGATGGGTACGCCTTTTACAAGACTTCTCTTTGCATTCTCAAGAATGGAGCTGCATTAGGGGGAATGCAGGGCTGCATTTTCTAATGGTGGCCATTGCACATGTGATGGAGATATTGCTACATGTGGCCTCAGTTACTGGGTTTTGTAACAGCAATTCAAATAATTAATTCATTGCAGTAGCAAAGTATTAAATTCAGAACTCAAGAGACAGTATGTTGGACCATGATGCTGCTAGTTGAACATTTCAGTCCTTTTCGTTCCACATATGCTCTGCTTGGATCAAGGAGAAGCAAGTGCTGTGGCACTTTTGGCTCCTCATCGCGACTCCTCACCTAATGTTGCCCTGACATTTGTTTCCATTTACAGCCTATGGAGATATACGTTGATGATGAGGCAAAGTTGACACTTCATGGACTAGTCCAGGTATTTTTTTGTGTAATATGCAAATTAAATTTACATTGTTTACAATCATTTCTTGCACTGCAATTTTCTGGTACTTACAACCTTTCATTGATTCAGCATTACATCAAGTTGAGTGAGCTGGAAAAGAACCGTAAACTGAATGATTTGCTTGATGCACTAGACTTCAACCAAGTGGTGATATTTGTTAAGAGCGTGAACAGAGCTGCGGAGCTAAACAAGCTACTTGTGGAGTGCAACTTTCCTTCCATTTGCATTCATTCTGGGATGACACAGGAAGAAAGGTGTGTATACTTTTATATTGTTTCATAATGTTAACTACGGCATTTCTAGCGCAGCACTACTGTTATGTTCAGCAGATTGAAATATTTTTGATGTCGTATGATGAATTGTTAAAATGTTTTCTTTTGAGAAATAAGTTCTCATCCTTCTGAATATGATCCTTCAGAATGAGCAAGCTGGTACCCTGCCAGTCCCCTTCAGATTCCCCACTCTTTCATGGTTTCTGGATGGCTGGTGGTGTTAACTGCTGGCCACATGAGTGTGTGGTAGCCCTGTGACCTTCTTCAACATTAAAGGGTTGAACTAATCAAGCACATCTTGGGACTTGATGGATTGTTGATTATGTTTTATTATACTTATTGCATCGAGAGTAGTGAGGTGTTCTACAGGCCAGGCCAGTATGGGGGATATGTTGATATGTAACATAATTTAATGTGACGTTATGCTACATTACAAAAAATAACAAGTAATTAAAAGAAATCATGTTGGCTTATAAAAAGAAATTAGAACCAAATGAAAAGTAATTAAAAAATCCATGTTGGATTAGAAAATAAAAAAATTAGGACCGATCCATCTTAATCTTGGATTTACCAAGCACCAAATGGATCAAAATTGTTGTAAAATTGTTGTGTAATTTTTTTTAACATGTAAAAAATGTAAGATGTTGTCTAATTTTTTTTGAACATGTAAAATATGCAAGATATAAGAAGTTTACACCTCAAGAAAATTTCTCCTCTTGCTGCTTGGTAGATCTCGGTTTAAAATTGATCTATGTTGGTTATATTTAAAGTATTACTATTTAGTTATACCAAGGAGTACTGATTTATGTTGCCTTGATGATTTATGTTGCATTAACAATGGTTTAAATTTTTTAATTGTTTTTCTTTTGTTGTTATTGCTTACTACGCTCCCTAAAACTACAATTAATTGTGTATCAAAATCCCGTTTCTTTCTGCATTATTCTAGAGTGGCCTGTTTTATGGTTCCAGAAGGCATTATGCAGTATCGAAAATATGACTAATTTCAGATCCAAAATAACCTGTCATTTCAAAATCGTGTGAGTCTTCTCTTAGGCATTGTTGGACAAGTAGGATTTGAATTTGGTATTGGTACTTCCACAAGGATGGATGACAAGGTCAGCTTGCCCCCCCTTTCTTTATCGCTACTGTGGTGAGCCATTGCTTCCTCTTTTTCAAGTGTTGCCCTATATCACTCTCTGCCTTTAGTTTCACTTGTATCTATTTTTCTTATGGTACTTTGAAGTATATCACTCTCTGCCTTTAGTTTCGCTTGTATCTATTTTTCTTAGGGTACGTGGGAATAGCTATTGGCTTCTCTCCCCTATATATTAGATCTACTACTTTTGGTGCTGAGTAATGCTTGTTTCTTTATGGTTTATGGATTACCTTTTCTTACTCGCTATTTTACTTTTGGTGCTTGGGGGTAGCCATGGTTCTGCCATGCCATGCATTTGACATGTATTCTCTAGTCCAATTGACATGCTTTTGGGAACCTGTGGACGTCAACGATTTGTGGGGGTCATAGGGTATACCATGACCCTGCCATAGGGAACCCCTATACAAATATTGAACATTATATATTATCACTAAAATATCGAGTGAACCATCACACTTGGAATTGAAATTAGGTCACATTTGTCTCTTCAAGTCTTTACTTATAGATCTACCTTTCTTAATGAGAGATATTAGGTATTAGATCAAGCAATTGTGTTAGTGATTCTATTTTAGATCTGCCTTTTGTAACGAGGGATATTATGTATTAGATCAAGCAATTGTGCTTTTGATTCTATTTTAACATTTGTCAGGATATATTTTATTTGCTAGTAAACCCAATAAAATGAAGCAGTTATAATGGTGAAAATTGTTCAATTCTTGTGGTACTTGTACTTTTGTTTACAGTTACTCCAAAACAATTTAGCTTCTAGTGTTCAAAGGAGGAACCAATGCCAGTTTAAAATTTATACTCTTTTGTATTTGGTGGTATGCTGTTAGCTTGATTTCATTCAGAAGAATCATTCAGCTCAAGTCCAGCAGGGGTCCCTCTAGTAGCCCATGGAATCAGGGATTTAAGAAGTTGCCTCTTTATTTGAATGTATACTATACTAAACTATACATTAATTTGCAATGATATATTAGGTGATCAGTAATTCATGATAGCTTTCTATCTCTGCAGGTTGACAAGATACAAGGGTTTCAAGGAGGGTCATAAGAGGATTTTGGTTGCAACTGATTTGGTTGGCAGAGGAATTGACATCGAGCGTGTAAATATTGTCGTTAACTACGACATGCCAGATTCTGCAGATACTTACTTGCATAGGGTATGCTACTTATATAGGGTCACAAATGTTTGTACTTGATATATTCAAATATTTACAATATTTTATTCTAATTTTAAGGTGTATAGAAATAAGAGCGTTGATTTTATACAGGTTGGAAGGGCTGGCCGATTTGGTACAAAGGGTCTGGCAATTACATTTGTCTCTTCTGCTTCCGACTCTGATGTGCTCAATCAGGCATGTACTTTTCGAAGAGTTTATATAAGAGCTATTTATGCTGTTCAGATAGTGATCTGATGACACCTTCTGTTATCATGCATCATCAATTTTGTGCTTATATGTCCAAGAATGTTCTGAAGTTGACATGCATCATCTATGTTCTGTTTTCAGGTTCAAGAACGTTTTGAAGTTGACATAAAGGAGCTCCCAGCACAAATAGACACATCTACTTATAGTAAGGGCTAATTGTGCAATCTTATATTAGTATCCATAGTTACCCTCAGTATATATAATTTCTGTACAGTCTGGTTTTTCATAGCATTCTTACAACACTCATTTCAGCGCTTTGCTTTTGCTGACCAACAATCTATATTTCTCTCCATGCACTAATGGTTCTGTTTTGTTGCAGTGCCATCGTAAATGATTGTATGATGCTTTCTTCAAAGGCTTTTCAGTTTGAGCAATTTCTCGAAGGGGTTGATCTCGTCTCTGCATCCCCCGGGAAGGATACCTGGAAAATTTTGAACATATCTGATTTGGAGACACCAGCGAATTTTGTTGAGCAGCATAAATTTAGTTTTCATCAGTTAGTTTAACCTGATCTATTCTATGGTAGGATAATCACTGTGGAAATGCTGCTGAAGACTTGACTGAATCATTATATCCTAAATGAACACACATTGCTGTTGTATTAGCATTTCTTGATTAAGTACCTGGTATTTCTTTTCACCCTGAATTGCTTCTGTAGGCTTATTTATTCAAATCTTTTACTTGTAACATATATATTGGTGTATTATCAGTTCTCTAACAAATGCCTTGAGGCTGAGATCCAAAGTAGTATGAGTTGTCTTGAATGATTTATGGCTACATCCTAGAGGATTTTTTATGGATCAAGGAATACCATATGCAGGCATACATAGCCTGTTTTTTCTTCGAGAGTGAAGATTTCACTATTTATTTCTCCCTTGATGGTAAACTTGATTCTGCAGGCATCTCTTGATTGACAAATTAGAGCTTATTGGTCATGAAGTTAGATAGACTGATGAAGCTGAGTAGAAAATGGTATTCAAGCTAGCCATGTGTCTCAACATTGTTGAATTGTGTCAATTACAACATTTATTCAAGTTTGCATGGTTAAAGCATTCAATTAGTATTTCAAATTCTCTTGGGTTATTATGTTTATTTATTTATTTTTTCAATGTGGTTCACGCGCTGGCTTGACCGAAGGGCTACATCCACAGAATAATTTCTGGCGGACCCACCTGAAGGGGCCTCACACCCACGGCTGCTGCGTGCCTAACCCCAAGAGAGTTGATGAGAATGGATCCCGTGACCTCACATGCTGGGAGGCCTAACTAGATTGAGCGAACTCTTGGGGCTCGGGTTATTATGTTTATATGAAACATAATGTTTTAAATTTGTTTGTAATCCGTCTCAGTATTATCGGGTCAATTTCTGTCTGCCAAGTTTGATTATCAATTCTTTTTTCTTTGTTAGTGAAAAAGCTTTCTTATATTACTAGTCAAAATATTTGAGTTTGCAACAGTAAATATATGCTTGAATACGTCCTTTTATTTTTAATGTCAGATCCCCCACATGTTAAAAAACGGAACTCACATCATTTACCTGATCGTGAAAGATAACTTAATACAATTTTTAACTGTTTTTATGACATAACTTAATACAATTTTTAACTGTTTTTTGTCATGAAAATCGAACTTAATTGCTTGAAGGAATTAATCCAATCCATAATATGAACAGCCTTGGGAAACAAAGCTAATATCATCGAGGTTATCATAAAGGGATGTGACCTGATGATAAGAGTTATCATCGAGGTTATGCTAGAGGGGAGGATGTGACTTGCTGGTAGCAGTGCTTGGCTCGTCTGGTAGGAGTGCTTCTGAGTGTGTACCGGAGGTGCTCGAGGCTGCTTGTTTTAGTAATGGTTCCTTGACAGGAAAGGTGTTTGATGATGTTGGTCTAGCCAAGATGGCCAGTGCTGTCTTATCTGTTGTACTCTAGTAATGGTTCCTTGACAGGAAGGGTGTTTGGTGATGCTGGTCTTTCCCTGATGGTCAGTGCTGTCTTCTCAAATGTTTGCAGCATACCTGATAGACCCTCTCTCATGTTTCTTGATGTCCAATCACTCTGCCCCATGCTGACCAATATCTCTGCTGATTTCTGCTGCTATAATAATTTGTTGTAGAGTATCTCTGCTGATTTCAATCCAATATTCAACATCAATTTGGTTGGAGCCAAAGGCTTGCATTCTCCTATCCTGCTTTTGTTTCTTATGTTTGTCATTTAGATTGCAACCATGTTTTCTATTTTTTTTCAAAATAGTTTAGTGCTCCTTTTAGCGAAGGGAACTTTAAAAGGATCAGACTCAGTGAACAATTGTTTTCAATGCTGCTACTGAATTTTATTGATATTATTGGTGGCGACACCTATATTATTAGTATAGATGCATACACTATGCTGTTGTGTTGATATTGCCCCCAATACCTGCTGTCCCTGGATTTCCTAGCAATACGCCCACCGTTGCTTTCCCGGGGGAGGTTTAGGGTAGTGCTCGGGGGATTTATTCTTTCCCGACTTGCTTTTGAACGGTTAAATAGGTTCTCACATTTTCTTCTGAAGGTGGGGAGGTGCTGTCCATGTGCAACCCGATCCTAATCTATCACACATTTTCTCCGAGTCATGATCCTACTCTTCAACATTTTCTCTCAGTATGTTATTCATGTGTAGCCCCATCTCAATCGATCTCTCTTTGGGCAGTATCGAGTGCCATTTATAAGAGGTAGGGATATGGTGAAGCTTTTGGGTCTCCCTTTTTTGTACCACTGGAGGGTCAATCTAACGCTGTCTCAAGTTCTTTGTTAAAGATGACTTCTTATTTCCCATGGCATTTCATTGCATGCTCTTTCATATGTTTAGATGCAAGGTGTTCGATAATATTGTTGCATCTTTTGCTCGGTCGCAGTTTCTTGTCTATTTAAAGACTAAATTGGGTTGAAGGAAGATATTTTGGTCAATTGGGTAGAAGGAAAATACTTTGGTCACTTGGTCCAGAAATGTGTAAGGGTTTAAGTAAGATATTTTGGTCAAGTGGTGGACATATGTGTTTGTAGGGTTTGAGTTATTTTGCATGGTGTAGACAATGCTTGATTAAAAATATTAAATAAAGTAATTAAAAATATAAAATAATCTAATTAAAAAAATACATTGGATTAATGGAATCTAAATTGGGTACAGGATGATATTTTTGTGAAGTGGTCACGATATGTGCATTAGGTTTTGAGTTGGGGAGGATCTTCGGATTGGTTCCAAGGGTAATTATAAACTAATAAAGCATCTTTGGAGGCTTTACATAACCAAGGATCTATCGTTTAGATGCAGTAAATTCATAACATGCGATGGATGTTCAGGTTACCAAGATGGGGTACATGAAATTTTTTAAATCTGGATGGTGAATTGGTTGAGTGGAGTAATTATGTGAATCTCTTACAACACTGTAATCACAATTTTTAAATCTGGATAGTGAATTGGTTGAGTGGAGTAATTATGTGAATCTCTTACAACACTAATCAAAATGTTAGATGAGGAAAATCAACCTAAATGGTCCAAGACACTAATCAAAATGTTAGATGAGGAAAATCAACCTAAATGGTCCAAGAATACAAACTTGAGGTATTATTATTAAGATGGGGTATGAGGTATTATTATTAAGATGGGGTATGTAACGAAAATAGAAGATGATTTGGTTGTGTTGAGATGATATGGTGTGGCAAACATGATTCTTATTTCAAGATAATAAAAAAAGAATTTGGATGGGTTGATTATACCTCTTTTTATGCAAATGTGATGAGGAGGCTGGAGATCACCTTATACAAGATTTGCGTCGAAATAAGTTTATACAATCATTGGAGGATTGTCAATTTGTTATTGTTTAGAGAATTACATCTTGCTATGTCATATATGGAATTTTGATTAAACAAGTTTCAAATGATATTCTAGGTTTTTGTCTTTACACAAATTTCCCTCCAAAGGTTTTTGTCTTTACACAAATTTGGCGTGGGAGGTAGTTAAAGGCCCTCCCAAAGTAAAAAATAGTAGTTTTATTAATGCTTCAAGTATAAATTAAAAGAAACCCACGAGGTTTCTATGTTTTGGTTTATCGAGGAAGAATTTAATTATTACAACATCAACTTATTTGTACTTTTGATAAATGTGTTGAAGTGTCTTTTTGACTCGTCATGTTGGCCTCCCACACTGAAAAAAATAGTAGTTTTTCAAGTATAAATTAAAAAAACCCACTAGGTTTATATGTTTTGGTTAAATCAAAACTTATTTGTAGTTTGATAAATGTGTTGAAGTGTCTTTTTGACTCGGCATTGTAGTTTGATAAATGTGTTGAAGTGTGTTTTTGACTCGGCAAGTTTGAACATGATAGACAAATGTATAATTGATTTCAAAAGCTTTGAAATATTAATATAAATTGGTTTTCTTGAAATTATCTCTTAAAGATGAATTATGAAATTATTTTATTAACTACAATTTGTGAATATTAATATTAAAATTTTTGGCTGTTCTGTGGTTGCTTTTTGACTGATCGATCGAGTTTGAACATGATAGACAAATGTATAATTGATTTCAAATCTTAGAGATATCAATATAAAATGGTAGACAAATGTATAATTGATTTCAAATCTTTGGGATATCAATATAAAATGTGGTTTTCAGATGAATTATGAAATTATTTTATTAATTACAATTTGTGAATATTAATATTAAAATTTGGTTGTTTTGTTGTTATATATAATATTTTAAATTTTAAATTTATATGTTGAATCTGTTTATTGTTTTAAAAGTATTTTTAATAATTTTATAGAGAATTTTATTTATTTTAATTAAAATTGTTTTTTTTGATTTAAAAAAAGAAATAATTTTTTTTTCTGTATGTTTTCAAAATGAATGCAATGAATGCAATTGTATCTGGACAAAAGAAACGGGTGACTTTTTGACTCGTCATGTTGGCCTCCCATAGTGAAAAAAATAGTAGTTTTATTAATGCTTTAAGTATAAATTAGAAAAACCCACTAGGTTTCTATGTTTTGGTTTATCGAGGAAGAATTTAATTATTAGAACATCAAAACTTATTTGTAGGAAGTGTCTTTTTGACTCGTCAAGTTTGAACATGATAGACAATTGTATAATTGATTTCAAAGCTTTGAAATGTTAATATAAATTGGTTTTCTTGAAATTATCTCTTAAAGATGAATTATGAAATTATTTTATTAACTACAATTTGTGAATATTAATATTAAAATTCGGCTGTTTTGTGGTTGCTTTTTGACTCATCGATCGAGTTTGAACATGATAGATAAATGTATAATTGATTTCAAATCTTTGAGATATCAATATAAAATGGTTTTCAGATGAATTATGAAATTATTTTATTAAATACAATTTGTGAATATTAATATTAAAATTTGGTTGTTTTGTTGTTTTATATATATAATATTTTAAATATTTTAAATTTATATGTTGAATCTGTTTATTGTTTTTAAAAGTATTTTTAATAATTTTATAGATAATTATATCTATTTTAATTAAAATTGGTTTCTTTTCTTTTTATTTCAAAAAAGAAATAATTTTTTTTCTAACATTCATGTATGGTTTCGAAATGAATGCAATTGTATCTGGACAAAAGAAACGGGTGTCACTAGTAATACCACTTTTTCGTATGGGGATTGATTTTGGGTTTTCATTGCATGGACATTTGTTGAGGTTTTTAAAAAATGGTAATTTTAGTCTCGAATAAAAGGGGGTGCTAGCACTACTTTTTGGTTTAGGGGTTGATTTAGGGTTTTGTATGCATCGAGACCGATCAAGGTTTCTAAAAGGTTAAAATTTTAGCCATTGAAAAAAATGTGACACTAGTAATATTAGTTTTTAATTTAATGGTTGTTTTTAAGGGTTTTATAGCAATAATATCAATTGTTAAGTCCATGTTTTAAAACTAGTTATAATTTTAACCCTTGAAAAAATTATGTGCTACTAGTAGCACTAGTTTTCAATTCATTGGTTGATTTTAAGGTTTTTGTTTTTTTTCAACAGAAACCAAGATAATATTGTAATTGATTAAAAAGGCTGTAGCCCAGCCAAGCTTAGAAAAGGGGGGAGTTTAGAAAAAGAAGGTTGATGATCTCTAACAATTTTGTTAGCCTTCTTATGAATACTTTGAGAGGTATGTCCCAATTACTTTTAGGGCTTTTTCGAGAAGACAATTGCTTGCAAGAGTCAACTCATGAATTGTGAGTAGAGTAGAATGCAGAAACAAAACATTAATTAGATGGGGAGGTGAAATGCCCCTTAATGAAAGAGTGACAAAAATTGCATTTGCATGGAATTTGCTCATAATCCAGTTCTTAGATGTGACTCCAATCTCCTAATGTGAGCTTTAGGGCCTCTCGAAGCCCTTTTTCTAGATTTACCTCTACGCAGATGTGGGCACATATGAACTGGCCCCCTTTTGGGTCTGCACTATCTAATTAGTGCCCTAGTTTATTACCGATGTCCGCAAGAGTGTTTTTCCCCCAAAGATGAAGAGGGAGGTTAGGCAGTTTCATCTAGAATGGAGCGACAGTAATCTTTGCTTCTAGGTTAAAACCCAGGGTCCAAGGGGTTAAGAGCAACCCCCTCGAACCCATGAAGAAGGGACCCGATCGAAGGACTACATCTCTTTTTTCTTTATTTTTAAACATAAAAAAATACCTCCTTTCGGCTGCAACGAGAGAGACATGTCCTTGTAAAATAGGGTTTCAATGTTCTGCAATCTAGAGCTCCATCGCCTTAGGGATGGGCTAGAGGAGAGAGCTCCAGAGAAGGGATCTCATCCATCTTTTTTACAAACTTGGAGGGAGATTAAGAGTCTGCCAGTGGAATGATGACTTCAACTAGGGCCTTAAAGGCCTCGAGTTGGTCGTGAAAATCCATAGCTTGGAAACTAAGGCCACGGGGTGAGACGACAACCAACAACCCACGCTGAAACGATGCGACAGGCTTCAATGCCGAGGAAGGAGGAAGAACACAGTGTAGAATCCAGCCTGAGCATATAGACAAGAGACCTGCGGCCTGAGGATTAGAATAGTAGAGAGGCGACGACTAGGAAACCCTAGCTGCATTTCAGAGACGAGCAATCGATCATTGCGAAGCTCATTCGATTTTAAGGTTTTTGTTAGCAACAATATGGAGTTTTAATGCCATGGTTGTATTTTTAACCCTTGAAAAAATGGTGTTATTGGTACCATCGCTTTTTGATTTGAGAGTTGATCTTGGTGTTATTGACGCAAAAAATGTGGAATTTTAGGGCAATAGCTCGGTTTGAGAATAAAGTTCTCAGAAAGTTATTTAGTGTGTTTTGATTACAAATGGAGGACAATGATTGCTTGTTTTAAGGGTGTGAAAATTGCCTTACCTACATTTTGTGCTTTTATTGAAAGGGCTTCCACATTTAATTCGATGTGTTGATGCATAGGTTTACAAGGCTATATGTTAGTAACATGTCAATGCAAATTCTACTCAAACTTTGAGTCAAGTTCTAGCTATGCCTAGGTTGATTGTAAGAATGCAATTAACTTAATTTATATTTATACATAATTAGGTAAATATACAATATAAATATATCAATACATTTGCCCATAACCTTATCATATATAAAACCTTATATATAAAGTATATGCTATTATTATTTTTAACAGAAATTAAAAAATGAGTAATATTAAACAGGCTGTGCACAACCATTCATTACAAACAACAACATCTGTAGAGTTCTTGCTGATCAGAGAAAAAACAGGCGAAACTAGGCCAGAGGTTAGACCTTAAACTGCCGCATAGTGTTCTTACATTACGATTAATTACAGATGTGGTATATACTCAAATGTGCTGCTGGTTAAGTAGTACGCAAAAAAACATAAACTATTATAAAAAACATTAAGGGTTGCATGGATGCCCCACGGGTTGAGTGACATATTCCTCCTCCATGCGCTGAACTGCTCCTGGAAGGTTTTCATGAGCTTGGCTTCCTTGATTCATTTGCACCAGACGCTGAAGGTCCTCGTGAATGCGGTCTACTTTCTCCATGATTTCCTTCAAATTCATTTCATTATCATCTATCCTAGCATCATGATTGTTAATTTGGTAAGATGTATATCCAACCACATCAACAAGATTTTTTACCTCTTTGGCTGTCTCCCTGCTGTCCATGATTCCTATAGCCACCATTTCATATATACGTAGAAGGTTTGCCTTCAAGTCCGCGAGACCTGCATTATCTCCTGCACGGTCCATTCCCTGGTCTTCACTGGAACTGTAACTAACAAGATTTAAGCTTGAAAACGTATTAAGCAAAAACTTAACAAAACCTGAGAGATCGAAAGCATGCCCACTGCAAAAGATGCTATCTCTAGAGGGCGAATTGTTGTAAACAGAATTGAGAATAACAATTTCTCGCTGCAAGGTGTCACAATCCTTTCTACTGCGACAAGAGAGCGTTCTTAACGTGCATTCCTTTCAACCAGAGCAATAGCAACAAAGAGTCAAAGTATTACCTTCAAAATGTGGCCGTCTTGAGAGAATTTCATTGGTCGTAGGGCCTGAGGCTGAGCGCCATGACGGACCGACAACGCTGCGGGATGAGCAAAGATAGTTCAGGAACGCAACAAGTGCAAGTCTCTCCTTAACGAAACTTGTTATCAGAGGCAAGGTCTCCCATGGGATCCCCTGAGCAAAGCCTTCATCAAATCCAGAAATAACAACAAGCAGAGCTCCTTCCGAACAAGCAGCTTGAGAATGAATGAATGAGGTTGTCGCTATCAAAAGGAGCGGAAGGGTAGAAGCTTCGAGACGAAGCCATGGTACACAGCGGGAGAAGACTTGAAGCATGCCTTCTGAACGGGCAATTAATCCTGAGAGGATGGCACATTAAAGCAGGAGGGTTCGTGGAAGGGGTGGAGGTGGGTGGAGGCCACACATCACCGTGGGAAGGAACAGAGAAGAAACCATAATCCATAGTGTTTAGCACGATGAAACTTAGGATAGGGAGAATTCTTAAGAGGGGGTTAAACATTTAAAACATTAGGGAATGGGTTTAAATCCTATGTCTAAGCCATTGAAGCAAATATGACCTTGGGGAAGGGAGGCCCTTGAATTAGCCAGAGCGTCTAGGGGAGCATTGTTTGCTCGGAGAATATGGAAAAATCAATTTTATTCGAGAGAAGGGCGGTGATTCTGTCATATAGCCTTCTGCACTTGATGGATATTATGGAGTATCCATTAATCATTTTGTATATGACTTACCTCGAGTCTCTAAAGATTGCTATCCTGGAAGTAGCTGTAATGTCTAAAAGTTCTAACCCCTACAAGAGAGCCATCCACTCGGCTTTGTTATTCGTCTTGTGACCCAGTCCCCAAGCAAAAGTTTTTTCTGTTTTTCCTCCGGGATCTAGCAAGATCCCCCCCGCACCTGCCACCCCTAAAGTATATGCTATTATTAATAAAAACTATATATATATATATATATTTATAAATTTATTAATATAATTTATATGATATATGTTATAAATCAATGAAAATTTAGAGTTTTGTGCTAGAGCTCTGTTTCCTTATTTTTTAGGGCACATGGTTTGTTTTGAGTACCTGTCTCTTTAGTATTAGCATTACCTCGAGGGTCTCTTTGGATAAGCCTTTTGGTCTCACTTTGTGCTCTCGGTAAACGGTTGAAGCTTCTTGTGGGGTGAATTACTGATTTTAGAGCCCTGTAATTGCAGAAAGAATTGTTCCTCGTACATAGACTGATCTCATTTTTGAGCCTTTTTCATGTGGAGATGTTTTTGAACATAACTCCAGGTTTAACTACTATGTAAACATGCCCTTTGATTTTTAATGAATATTAAGATCTAGTTTATTTCTTTTGAAAAATCAATAAAAAATATATTTAATTTTTTTTTATTAATATAAATTTGATATATATATATAATTTTAAATTTATTAGTGAAGTTAAACTCACTAAATTCAACTTTGTTGAGCTCAAATCAGAATTCGAATACGAAACATATGAGTTATAAATTTGATGGGTGAGAGAAGAGAATCCATACAAATAGCATTAAAGTTCAATAGTTCCAATAACCTTGTTTTTTATAAAGTTAGCTCTTTCTATTGATTTTTGTGTTCCAACCATAGCTTTTGGAGAGAATAGTATCTTGGAATAATTTTCATATATATTGGTTGATTAAATTTTTGCATTGAAAAGTTAGGTAAAACCAAAGTTCTTTGCTTGTGATGTTACATTCATAGATGTCAACTACACCTTTATAATTGACATTCCTAGGAGCTCTTAATATAATAAAATTATATCATATTTACCTTTATTCTGTATTGAGGTTTCTTTCTTGCATTTTCTCTTATGTCATTTATATTTTTATAATTGACATTCATAGGAGCTCTTAAAATAATATCATATTTACTCTAATTTACCTTTATTATTCCTTGCCTGGTAGGGAATTATGTATTTGACTAGGTTTTGGAATTTTTGTCATAATTGTGATATTTTACGCTATGGTTTTACAAAAAAATTAATCAATTTTTTTAATGTTTTTTCATCCACAATTTTATTGTGGAATTACTTTTCCATTTTCCTCGAGCTCGACACCTTGACAAACTTGCAACTTGCATGAAACCCTAACAATTGCTGCAGTCGATGGAACCCTGCAATTGATGGCCTGCATGAATTAAGAGTGTGGTTACATGGTTTAGTGTAACGTGGCAAGTTGCATGGGTGGCACGTTTCTCCTTGACAAACTTGCAATTTGCATTGACGCCTTAACAATTGCTGCAGTCGAGAGAACCTTGCAATCGATGACCCACATGAAGCCGGAGCGTGGTTACATGGTTCAATGTAACATGGAAAGCTGCATGGGTGGCAAGCTTCTCCTCAAATAATCACCAATAACTCATGCAATATTTTGTTATATTTCAGATCTAAATCTTGAAGGCGGAGGAAACCAATGCCTTAGAAATAGTCACTCAGAACTCTTGAAGTATTTCATTATGTTTTAGATCTGAATCTTAAAGGCAGAGCCATTCTTGTTGGTTTTCTTTGGGCCAATCACATTCGACATATCGACAAGATTTGAAATCTAGGTCATTCATAGATAACATTTGGATAAGGTAAGCATTTGTCAATCGAGCGAAGGGGGTTTGGTTGTTTCTGTGATAGGAAAGAGTTTCGAGCCACGATTGATCGAAGTGATGGTTGACACACCATCACCGGAGAGAGTATTTAGTACATTAGGACAAGGAATCAATCCTTGAGCTCCAATGACAACACCCCTTTGCATTACAAGGTCATTGTCCCCAATGCCGAGGACTGCGTAGAGATGACACCAAGAATTTGCATTTGCTTGACCAACTTCTTCCTTTAAAATTGTAGATTGATTGTTGTTAATGTTAGAAAGCATTAAAAGCGTGCTTGCAAACTGAAATAAAAATCCTGTAATATTTTAGCTATTGTACAAAGCTTAATGCTTCATCCAACAATTGTTTTTTTCCATTATATTATGGGAATAAGCATGATTTTGTTTCCTTCTATTTGCAAATTATACATCTTATCGTTTTGTCCCTAATTTTCCAGACAAAATCTCATCATAGATTTTAATGAAATTGCATTTGCAGTCAAGAAGATTATGTAATGTATGAATCACATGTATTGTATGCAAGCTTGGAGGGGTATGTTGCTGCTCCTTCTATTATATTCATCCCATTACATTATTTTTGTTTTAAAACCTTTGATTCCATGATAATATTCCCATTATTGTTATGATTCTTTGCTGACAAAAGGATATGGAGATGTTACAGCAATATCCTCGTGATTAATAGGGGTTGTTGGAATTCTTGATATGTGCTAGCCTATAAAGAAAGTTGTGATTCCACCTTGCACCTCATCACTGAGGACATGGATTGCTTTTGCTCCTTAGAAACTTGGAGTATCACTTTACATTTAATAACTGGTTGAACATATTTCTTCTCAAGTATGTATTTCTTCTTACACACAGATGGGTTAGGTATTTTTTTATAGTAGTTTATTTTTAATGAACATATTCAATGAAAATAAACCAAATTCTTAATATAAAACTTAAAATCTTGTAAATGACCTTCTATGTTTTAAATAGAAAATTTGGGAATGCAGAAAATGCTTCGCCCATATGTTTGTCTTTTCACTTTAATGCTTGAAGCGTCAACTTAACCCTAGAGACACAGGTCCCTCATACAACCAAAATTAGGCGCTTAATATTCTTTTTTTTTTAAATACAATTACCACCAGAGCATTTGCATTTTGGGTCCAGGTCCACGACAACATATATATATGGGTCCAGGTCCACGTCAACATATATACAAGTAATTAGGTGTTCTCGGATGTCAACTAAACAGACATCATCTTTTATACCTATGAATTGTGCTCCTAAAAGTATGTGATGATGATATGTCGAGCCATCAAACATCTGTTGGCCATTAAAAATATGTTCGTATTGGCTTGGGATGCATGCATCTTAACTCAATTATTTCTTGAATTTGTTTTTAAAAGGCATTGAAATTTGTTTTCTAATTGCAATTTGTTGGAGTCAACATATGTAATAATTGATCACTGAGAGAAATTTTGACTCCTATCACCGCTAGTTGTTTATACATATCTATGAATATGTGTTCAAAAATTGATGGGTGTTTAAAGGACGATCCATGAATTGTTAGGCGCTATCATGAGGAAGCCCATACTTCATACTTCCCCTTTATTATATTTCATTATTTAAGAATTTCACAATGATTTCAGTTTGAAAATAGTAAGGATTTATTTTATGAAATCTTAATCTAGTCTTTACTTGCTCATTTTTATTATTATTAATGCACTATGATTTTGATTTTATATTATGGATAACTGTTGCACTTTGGAATTTATAGGAAGTGGTACTTTTTATCTACATTTTGATTAACTAGGAACGTGTTGTAACGTTCTTATACTCCATAATGCGGATAAATTAAAATTTTTGCTAAATAACCTTGTTCTTCTTTTGAAACACAAGGCATGGACGTTAACACATTATTCAACATTTATTCTCAGTCTTATAAAGCATTGTAATAGTCTTTTTGCCCTTCACAGATCTCTTTTGTGACCGAAAACACCATCGCACTGAACCTGTCCTTTCCACACTCCGCCTTCCACCTTCCAGAACTTGGAATTCAGAACACAAAACACGATGGAAACATTAACCTTCCACCTTTCCGCCTTCCCACCTTCAGCTCGGAGCTCCAAAATCGGAGAACTAACGTTCGACAAAAACCTTTGGCCACTTTTTTGCCTTCCGCCTGGAACTAAAAAATCGGAGAATCGACGTTCAACGAAAACCTTTTGCCTCTTTTCTGCCTTCTGCCTTTTCGCCTTCCGCTCGGAACTCGGAAATCAGAGAATCAACATTCGACGAAAACCTTGGTCGCTTTTCTGCCTTCTACCCAAAACTCAGAAGTCGGAGAATTAATGTTCAACGGAAACCTTTGGCCACTTTTTTCCCTTCCGCTTGGAACTCGGAAATCAGAGAACTTAGCTTTCGACCTTAACCTTTCCTACACTTCCAACTTCTCCTTTTCAACCTTGGACTTCGGAAATTGGAAAGTTAACGTTGCCTTAGAATTTTATCAGTTCTGCCGCTTCCCGACTTTCATACCACTCTGTAGCACAGAGAATTGTTGTAACACAACATCTAACTTCTCAGCAAAGGAAAATACATGCAGACAACCAGTTCTGCGGTTCCAAACAGTGAATAAGTGCGTAATTGTTCATAATTCCTTTTCCTGAGCAAGAACGTGGTTGTAGGATCAATAATGAACAACCAACCTTCGTGAATGATAGAATGAATCAGGATGAATCCCTACGACCCCCGAGATGGAATAATAACCTCCCCAACGTTCAACACGACCCACGAGAAACCCGTCTGGGAACGCAATCCATGGTTTGTTTGCTTCAGAAGAAAGAATGCAATTGCAGACTTTGCAGGTTTTCTTAGACACACAATAGAGTTCCATGCCTTCCTCTGCCCAAGGCATTAACTGCCTCAACCAACTTCTGGAAGAAATGAACGATTGAGGATAGATGACAAAAAAGTAGTTGAGGGTTCATGGGTTTCCCCATTGACATCTGGTGACACCCTATTGGCTGAGGGGTTTTGACTAACTCCCCTCCCTATTCCTTGTGAAATCATGCCCCCATCTCTTTCACGTTGCAATTCCATAGTTAGTTGTGGTATTTATTAAATTGTGTGTTTACATGATATTCAAAATATAATGTGCATGACCAGCACAATAACCATAGGCATCAACCTTCACCACCTATAAACAAAACACCAAATCAATAGTAGGGCCTTGGCCTTGAGCTCCTTGCTAGGATTCTCATAATATATACATCATGTACAATTTCAATACCATGGGATCAAACCGGGGTATTACATTCCCCTCCCTCTTACAACAACACTGTCCTCAGTGCTTAACAAAATTGAACAAAAATGGATGTGCTAATCACATGGCATCCTATAGCTCCCACATAGCCTCTTCAGGACTATAGTGCTTCCATTGCACCTTCGACCATACAACGGCTTGATTCCGGAGTATTGTGACCTTCCTGTCAAGGATGTGTAATGGCTCAGTTTGGAACTCTCCCTCGGGTTCCACCTGAATCACATCCCAATTTATCACATGGTTAGGATCATGTACACATTTCTTAAGCAAATAAACATGAAAAACATTATGAGCTCTAGTGCTAACAGGCAATGCAAGTCTGTATGAAAATGACCCTATTATTTTAAGCACTTCAAACGACCCACAGTATCTAGGTGACAACTTGGCATGACTTCCAAGCTTCAAGGAACTCTTCCTTCCCCTCACTCTGAGGTAAACATGATCCCCAACATCGAACTCTATATGCATTCTATGCTTATCTGTATAGCTTTTCTGTCTGTCTTGGACTGCTTTCAGATTCTACCTGATCTTTGCAACCTCCTACTCCATTTCCTTGAGAAATTCTAGACCAAGCACAATCTTGTTCACTGGATTATCCCATGTCAGTGGTGTCCTACACCTTCTTCCATACAAAGCTTCATATGGACTCATCCCCAGGATGCTTGCTGTCCATTATTATAAGCAAACTCTACCAAGTGTAAATAATTCTCCCACTTGGTTGGTTTGTCCATCACATTCATGCGAAGCATGTCTTCAAGCAGTTGATTCACTCTTTCTGTCTGTTCATCAGTTTGAGGATGGTAGGAAGTGCTGAAGTTCAGATTTGTACCCAAATATGCGTACATGCCCTTCCAAAAAATGGAAGTGAACTTAGGATCACTGCCAGAGACTATTTCCTTAGGTAATCCATGCGATCTGAAAATATACTTCATGGATATTTTTGCAATGGCATCAGTCTTATAAGTGGACTTGACTGGTATAAAATGTGCTGCCTTTGTCAACTTGTCCACCACAACCATGATGGAATCATGTTGCCTCCAAGTCATTGGAAATCTTGTCGTAAAATCCATGGAAACAAATTCCCATTTCCATTTTGGAACTGGAAAGGGATGCAACAAACCTGCTGGGTGTTGATGCTCAACCTTCACTTGTTGACATTTCATGCACTTTGAAATATACTCAGCAATGTCCTTTTTCATTCCTAGCAAAAAACACTACTTTCTAGCTGTAGCGATTGGCTTCTAATATCTTGGGTGACTAGAATATGGAGCTTGATGGATTTCATCCATAACAAATCTCCTCAAGTCTGCTACATTTGGAATATAAATTCTGTTTTTATAAGTCACAAGAAGTCTATCTTCTTCCAATTTTCCCTCATACCTCTTCTTAAGACTTTGCTACTGCAATTTGTCCTTTATTTTCACATACATTTCATCTTCATCAGTATGATTAACAATCTGTTGTCTCAAATCTAATTGGCAAATACTAAGAGATGCCACAAGCATTTCATGCACCTTCTTGCTGAGTGCATAACCACTTTGTTTCCTTTTCCTTTTATGTTTTTGATTTCAAAATCAAACTCACATAAAAACTCCATCCATCTAGCTTGCCTAACATTCAAATTAGGCTAATCAAACAAATATTTCAGACCACAGTGGTCTGTCCTTAACTCATATTTTCTTTCCATTAAGTAATGCCTCCACATCTTGAGAGCATGTACTATGGCTGCAAGTTCTAAATCATGAGTGGCATAGTTCTTCTCATGATCCTTCAACTTTCTTGACTCATAACATACCATGTGGTTATCTTGCATAAAAAATCCTCCAAGTCCTTGAATACATGCATCGATACACACCACATAATCTTTTTCTAGGTCTGCAATTTTCAAAACTGGTGCACTTGTGAGAAGATTCTTCAACTGCTGGAAGCTTTCCTCACACCTTGGTGTCCATTCAAACTTTATCCCCTTCTTTTGCATAGAAGTGACTGAATGTGCAACCTTGGAGAATCCTTCAATGAATTTTTTGTAGTATCCTGCAAGTCCCATAAAAGATCTCACATCTATCACATTTGTCGGGATAGGGAAATTCATAATGGCTTTAATCTTCTCAGGGTCTACATATATCCCTTCATCTAAGATAATGTGACCCAAATAGTGAATTTTATCTTTATAGAAGTCACATTTGCTCAACTTTGCATACAACTTATGCTCCCTTTGCAAATTCAAAGTCAGCCTCAGATGTTCTTCATGTTCTTCCTCATTCTTAGAATAGATAAGAATGTCATCAAGAAAAACAAGAACAAAATTGTCTAGATAGCTGTTGAAGACACTATTCATAAGGCACATAAATGCATATGGTGCATTTGTGAGACCAACTGGTACCACTACATACTCATAATGTCCATATCTTGTTCTGAATGTTGTCTTATGAATGTATTTATCCTTGATTCTTACCTGATGGTAATCAGACCTCAAGTCAATCTTGGAAAATACCTTTGCTCCTCTGCCATTTGATCAAAGAGGTCATCAATCCTAGGTAAAGGGTATTTATTTTTCACAATGACTTTGTTTAGCTGTCTGTAATCAATACACAACCTGAGTGTACCATCTTTCTTTTTCACAAACAGAACATGTGCTCCCCAAGGAGACACACTCGACCTGATATACTTCTTTTCCAACAACTCTTGAAGCTACATCTTCAACTCTAGAATTTTTGGTGTACTCATCCTGTAGGGTGTCTTAGACATTGGTGCTACACAAGTTCAATTGTGAAATCAATGTCCCTCTTTGGAGGAAGCCCTGAAATTTCATCAGAAAAAATATCTCAAAATTTCTGTAACACATGAAAGTCCTCCAACCTAGGAGTTTCATTCTCTGTTGCCTCCACAACATGAGCTGCATACACTCTGCAACCTTTCCTATAGAACTTCTTTAGCTGCATTGTTGAAATCTGCCTAACAGAGATCACCTTTGGAATGCCTCTTACAGCCTTTAAGTTTCCTTCTTCATCTATGCATTCAAAATTTTGGTTGTAACAGTCAAGCTTTACTCTCTGAGCTTCTAACCAATCCATTCCAATGAGAATGTCATAGGAACCAAGTGGTAGAACATTCAAATCTGCATAAGTGACCAATCCATCCATAACCAATGGACATTTTTCTACCACTTCACTAACTTTTATGTTGGTTCCAGTGGTTAGTTGAACTAACCATGGTTTGCTATGATTTAACTTCTTAAAAGCACAAATATCAACTACTCTAGGAGTAATATAACTGTAAGTAGATCCAGGGTCAATTAAAACATAAACATATTTCTCAACAATCTTACTTGCAACTTCAACCTCAGTTGACTGATGATCTGCCTAGAGGTCCTCCAGTGCTGCATAAATTTCAGAGATAGTCCTTGCTACTTGACCCACAGTTTCAACTTCTTGAATGTTATGAGCTTGCCTCACATAACCATCTTCAAGTGGATAATTCCTCCGCATATGGGGTCCTCCACATTTCCAGCATTGGAGAGGATGTCTGATCTATTTTGGGTTTCTTGACCTGTCATCCATTACTCTGGCTGGATTAGTCACAGCTTGTGATGGCTGCCTTTGCTGATTCCTGAAGTTAGAAGGTTTGAAAACTTTCTTTCCTTGGTCAAACTTTTCCTTCTTTTTGTCCTTCCAAGCCTTATGGGTATCAGGTTTTCCTTTGTTCTGATCATAGCAACATTTATCCTTCCTGATAGTATCTTCTAGAGTTCTACGATCATCAAATTCAATTATGTCTCTGTATGCTTGAGGTATCCCACTCAGAAAACGTCATATTTTCACCTTATCATGCTTGATGTACCTGACATACCTCAACAACTCCAAGAACTTATTGGCATATTCTTCCATGGTTTGCTGTCCCAATCTCAGCTCATGGAATTCTTTGATATTGTCACCATAGTACCTATCGGAGAGGTATTTCTGCTTGAAATACTTCTTGAACTGCTTCCACACAATCTTCTTGTCATTGATCTTCCTCACCTTCCTAAGGTGCTCCCACCATATAGATGCTCTGGCATTCAGATTGAATATGGCTACCCTAGCCTTCATATTTCCTGAGTAGTCTTGGACTTGGAAATATTTCTTCATACCAAGAATCCAAGCTTCAAATTCCTAACTAGTGTTTATATCACCATTAAAGGTAGGTGGCCTTTCCTTCTTACAATCATCACGTGAGTTTTTCTTGTAGCTCCTTTTTCTCTTATCTCGGTGAGATGAAGAGCTTGAACCCCCAGTGGATCCTTCAGATTCAAATGACCCACTAGAAGATTTATTTCTTCTTCTGTCACTGCTTTTGCTTCCTTCTGGATGTAGTGCACGACGCCCAAAGCTCATCCACCTTTGGATGTATGTCAAGCTTTGCAACATGGCGACATTCAACTGATGCTACTCTTCCCGAGCTTTAATCATGCTTCTCATGGTGGCTGCAATGTTTGGCAGTGTTTCTTGAAATATTCTTCCATTACAATATGTCTCAAGATTTGCAACTTAGACATTTTCACCCATGGCATCTTCCTCGTGCTCATAGGGACTCTGAATGTCATTCATGCCGTAGGTTCTCATGACCACGCCAAACCAACTTTTCCCAACTGCACTATGACTTTGCAAAAATGTGTTAATCAAACACACTGTTAGACAATAAATGATGTGCTTAAATTCTGAGATTGTCTAAAGGTAATGTTGGTATTAGAGGGTGCTCTACCCTATTCCAAATGCTCATTCTGGCCCATCTAGGCCCAATGTTGTAACCATAAGCTCTGGTACCACAATGTAACGTCCCCATACCCCATAATGTGGATAAATTAAATTTTTTCCCAAAGAACGTTTTTCTTCTTTTGAAACACAGGGCATGGCCATTAACACATTTTTCAACATTCATTCTAAGGCTTACAAAGCACTGTAACAGTATTTTCTCCCTTCATAGATCCCTTTTGTGACTGGAAACACCATTTCTGCACCGAACCTGTCATTTTCGCACTCCACCTTCCACCATGTAGAACTCAGAATTTAGAACACAAAACACGATGGAAACATTAAACTTCCGCCCTTCCACCTTTCCACCTTCCCTCCTTGCACCCGAAACTCGGAGATCAGAGAACTAACATTTGACGGAAAGCTTTGGCCACTTTTTCACCAGGAACTCGGAAATCGAAGAATCAACATTCGACAAAAACCTTTCGCCGCTTTTCCACCTTCCTCCTTTCTGCCTTCTTCCCGGAACTCGGAAATCGGAGAATCAATGTTCGACGGAAACCTTTGGTCTCTTTTCCGCCTTTCACCTGGATCTCAGAAGTCGAAGAATTAACGTTTGACGAAAACCTTTGGCCACTTTTCTGCCTTCCGCCTTTCCGCCTGAAACTCAGAAATCAGAGAACTTAGCTTTTCACCTTAGCATTTCCTGCACTTCCAACTTCCGCTTTCCGACCTCGGACATCGAAAATTGGAAAGTTAACGTTGCCTTAGAATTTTATCTGTTCTTCCGCTTCCCAACCTACGACTTTACAACCTCGAAAATCGAAAGTCCAACTTTGCCTTGGAACTTTCGACCATTCTTTCATTTCTCGCCTTCCGCCCTTTTGCAAGCGGATCCCAGGGTGCGGAATCCCACATCCTACCCTATTTCAACTGTTCTCTTCCAATTTTCGTCTTCCGCCTTCCCCAGGTGGATTTCAAAGGGTGGAAACGCTAAGTCTTCTAACCCTGTAACAGGCTTCCAACCTCCATGAACTTAGGAAAAAATGCATCAAAACATTCAAGGTAATTATAGATGTAAATGAAGGAGAGAGAGTAATGAGTAATAGTAAAATTAAATAAAAGTGATTCTATCTTGCACGAGTTAAAAAAATGACAGTATATTTCTAAAAATTCTAAAAAAGGGAGTGAACCTTGTGGCATTCATGATTTTATTATGTGCATTTACTATCAAATGATTTTAATTAATAGAAGAAATGATGGTTTTAACTAAATCCAAATTATGACATGTTGAAACCCACCTAATTTCCAACTTGATCCCTATCACTTGCCTTTTAACCCCTATGCCCATAATTTTGGATATTATGACTTAATATAATAACTAGCATTTGCACTGAGAGGTGCAAAGGAACGCCGTGAGGGTAAAAATATTGAGTCTTTCTGCAACTGAACGTTTCTGACTTACCTTGGGAGATTGAAAATTATAGTTTAATAATACTTTTGTGGGTACTACTGACCCGAATTACAACTGAGATTTTCCCTGAAGACATTCATGACTAAATACATTAATGAAATCCTCGATTGAAAGATCAACATATAACTCTCCCCCTGATCTCTCTCTGCCCCTCTCTCTC
>LPNX010216376.1:59750-76286 GCA_001517045.1 Pseudotsuga menziesii | reverse complement strand
CTTCCTCCCTCTCTCTCTCTCCCCCCTGCCCGTCCCTCTCTCCCCCCTCTCTCTCCCTTTGCCTCTCTCTCTCTCTCTCCCCACTCTGTCTCCCTCCTAATCACCCTCTCCTACCACTTACCAACCACAGTCTCTCTTTCTTTCTCTTTCCTCACATCCTATACCTCTCTTTATCTTTAATTGCCCTAATTATCCCTAAACCCTATCCTCTCTCTCCACCCCAACCACTATCTTTTTTTTCCCCACCCCAATTTTAATAAGTTTGTATTACCAATTAAATACAGTCTACATGTAAATACATATAAATAATATACATATAACCTACCTCTAACTTATTTAGGTTTGACTTTTGACATAGTCAAATTATAAAATTTTGACATAGTAGGAAAACTCTCATTAACAAAATTAAAAAAAATTGAAAAATTTTACTACCTAAAAACTAACCCCCCAAAATATTTGTGCACTTTGTGAAATATCCTTGCAGAAATGAGTCGTTGCACTTGATTTGGGCTCACTAAGAGAGGGTTGAAATTTTGAGGATTCATTTAGTTGTGTTCCTCATGAATCAACCATGGCTAAATATTTAAGTTAGTAGTGTTTGATATACATTTTATATATACATTCTAAACTTATTTATAAAAAAATCTAATAAATCTTTAAAAAAAAATAAAAAATAAAAATACCTTTAAAAAAACTTAAAATTATAGTAACAATTACCTAGGTCACTTCACACAAATCCACGGGCTTTGTATCCAAAATTTTTTCATAATTAGATTAACGTTAGATTATGTTTTTATTGGTTAAAGCATTTTTCATCGAACTTTTAATCATTCGAGGTTTAAAATGAATTTGATAATGTCAATGAATGAATTTTTTACCACAAAATAACGATTTTTACTTGTTTTAACAAATTGTTTTGATTGAATCTCTAATTTTTATCATTAAACGTACCAATACTTCTCTTAAATTTAATCTTTAACTTTAATACCATTTACTAAAATATTAAATTATTTAGTTAATTTATCCAAACAGAAATAAAATTTAATTTTTAAAATAAGAAATACAAGATTAAGATAAATAATATCATGTAGTAATTAAAATCATTAAAATGCTTATACTTTGACTTATACAAAATCTATGATTATACTTTCTTATACAAAATCTCTAAATATATTTTAGAACCATAAAATCAAAACGATAATTAGCACACCATCTCTTCACGTAGGCTACTCCATCACTTTGGTAGTTACATCAATTCATGTAGGCTATTCCATCATTTTGCAGAGCTTAGCACACCATGAATACAATTTCTCTGAGGCAATTTGGAGTTTTCTCATCAATTTTGTGTAGTTGCATGAATTCACGTAGCTATTCTTAGGGGGGTGACGAGGGTTGATTTCATGAAATTCGGCGCATAAATTCATGACCATTTTCAAATTTCTGGTACCTGTAAATCCCACTAAAAAACAGACTTAGGAACCACTGTGACAATTGTTGTCGCCTTCGGAACTCGCAACTCGAAACTCGAAAGTCAAAAACTCAAAGGCGAAGTGAATTATCAGTCTTCTGCCTTTCGCCTTCGGAACTCTGAACTCAAAACTTAGAACTTAGAAAATCAAAGGCTCGACGAAGTGAATTTTCAGTATTCCGCCTTCTGCCTTCCGCACTTCCACCTTCTACCTTCCGCTTTTCTCCTTCGGAACTCGAAACTTAGAACTTGGAACTTGGAAGCGACGAAGTGAATTTTCAGTCTTCCGCCTTCTACCTTCTGCACTTCTACCTTCCGCTTTTCGCCTTAGGAACACAGAACTCAGAACTTAGAAACTCAAAGGATTGACGAAGTGAATTGTCCGTCTTCCGTCTTACTCCTTCCGCTTTCCGCCTTCAAAACTTAGAACTCAGAACTCTGAACTCGGAGTCGACGAAGTGAATTCTCAAGCTTCCGCCTTCCGCTTTCCTCCTTCGAAACTCGGAAAATCAAAGGCTCGATGAAGTGAATTGTCAGTTTTTTGCCTCCCGCCTTCCACACTGTCACCTTCCCCCTTCAGAACTCGAAACTCGAAAACTCAAAGGCTCGACAAAGTGAATTTTCAGTCTTCTGCCTTCCACCTTCCGCACTTGTACCTTCCACCTTCCGATTTCCACCTTCGAAACTCGGAACTCGAAACTCAAAAGTGACGAAGTGAATTGTCACTCTTCCGCCTTCCGCACTTTTTCCTTCCACCTTCGAAACTTAGAACTTGGAAACTCAAAGGATCGATGAAGTGAATTACCAGTATTCTGCCTTTTGCACTTCCACCTTCTACCTTCAAAACTCGGAACTCGAAAGTGACAAAGTAAATTGTTAGTCTTTCGCCTTCCTCACTTCTGCCTTTCACCTTCCGCTTTTCTCCTTCGAAAATCGGAACTCAAAAGTCGAAAACTCAAAGGCTCGACGAAGTGAATTGCCAGTCTTCCGCACTTCCTCCTTCTGCCTTCTGCTTTCCTCCTTCGGAACTCGGAACTCAGAACTCGGAAGCAACGAAGTGAATTGTCGAAGTTACTTTGCCTTAGAATTTTTCTGTACTTAGAAAATTTTGAAAATTTTCTTTTCCTTCGTTCTTTTCCAGCTGAACTTAGCGGAAAAGAGGAAGAGAATTCCTCAAAACCCTACCTTAAAAGAAAAAACTTGTCCTAGTAACACAAATCCAAGTTTCAAAGCAACAATGCATTTCTGAAGAAATAAATCCGAGCCTTTGAAGGATTGTCATATTCCAGACCGCCGAACTTCTAAGAGATTGCGAGACTCTGGAAAGCCAAACATAAATTGAAAAGAAATAGCTAAACTAGGAAATATAATCTTAAATTGTTTTAAACCTAGATATAAAGCTTAATTGATCCCTTGTGATATTCTCTGATAGATTCTTGTTCTGGTCACAGCAGGACTCTCCTCAGTCCTCAGTCCTCTGCCTCTTCTGTTGCCGAAACCTTACCCTATTTCAAAAAATACCACACTCTTCCTCGACTTCCCTCACAGCTTCGTCATAAATCCCATCCATCTACCTCGTATCATTCCATCCAACCCTCGTATATGTAGTACCCACAACCTCCGCACACTAGATATTTACTCGTCGGAGTTCATATTCAATATGCATTTTCATAGGCAAGCATTTTAATCCATAATTGCAAGGACAATAGAAGCCTACCTCTTGGTCCTTTGAAGAATTCCCTTTCCACGTCGCTATAATATTTGATAGTGTCGAACACAAACTCAGTGATGTATCTCTCCAAGATGTTGTGAAGCCACACTTCGACATCCCTCGATGCTTTGTTGTCTACTTCCTTCAGCTGTTGGATCAGCTTCGGGGTCCAACAAGTGGGTTCACCTCCTTGAAAATTTGTCTTCCGATAGGTCAGACGCGCCAATCACTTGTACAAGATAATTGGAAACTCGATGAAGAAATATTCATGGATATCAGAATAGATATTCCTTCCCTGTCACTCTTCTATCATTAGCCTGGAAGTTGGATTTTCTTCTGCTATGAATTCTTGGGCCTTCTGATTGAACCAATCCTGAATCTCTGGTCTCGTCGGATGCCACAACATATCCTCCTCCTCGCACTATGGTCCCGACAACGGAGCTATTTGTTGACACAGATATGTCGATAAGGGTTCACACTCTGTAGACACCCTTAAACACCTTGATCTCCTTGAGCACTGGCCTAGATAGGTTTTACCCTATCCAACACCTGGGAAGCAGATGAAGTCTCATCTGAGATGTTCGAGGGAGAACTGTCGGAACCATGTTTTCGCAGTAAGGAGGAGGATCTTGTGCATCTGCTTTTCTGTTATCTTCTTACTATCACAACATTAACCAGAGATTCAGGTCGGGGTTTTGTTATCACTCATTCATTTTCAGTCGCATTAGATCGCAACATTATGTTTACTCATAAACATATCAATAAATATGACACCATTTAGAATGCAGAGACATCACATCATTTAGGAATAAGAACCATATTGCAGCATTGAATTATTTAGATCGCATCATTAAAACAGTAAAAGCAACAAAACATAAGACAAACAAGTTCCATCAACATCCGCTCATCTCATATTACTTCATGCATCAAAACAGGTTCCCAAAATACATCACAGAGTTGCAAGATATAGAACAAAACGTAGATCGATCTTCCACAGATGTTAAGAATACCATCACCATACAATTATAATCCTCTTAAGATTATTCCAACTTTGCTTTATACTACATTCCTAATTCTATATATAGGGTTTCCCCTTTACAAATTGGTCCACATTAACCGACTCTCTAATTGACTTGAACCAAAAACTACAAAATTATGACCAAGCTGAATATTTGTCGACTTCTCCACCTTGTGCACCATCCTTTGTCTTGCACACCATCATTTTCCCTTGCTCACCTTGCTTCGTCTTTCGCACCAAAATATTATGATTATGTTGATGGTCTTCTGGACATCCGCGGAAGATCGATGTGTGTTTTGTTCTCTGTCTTGCAACTTTGTGATGTATTTTGGGAACCCATTTTGATGTGTGAATTAATATGACGTAAGCAGATGTTGATGGAATCTCTTTGTCTTGTGTTTTGTTTCTTTTACTGTTTTGATGATGCGATCTGAATGATTCAATGCCGCAATATGGTTGTTATTCCTGAATGACGTGATGTCTCTGCATTCTGAATGATGTCATATTTATTGATCTGGAAGAGGATTATGATTGTATGGTGATATCAATAATCTTAAGAGGATTATGATTGTATGGTGATGGTCTTCTTGACATCTGCGGAAGATCGACCTATGTTTTGTTCTCTTTCTTGCAACTGCGTGATGTATTTTGGGAACCTGTTTTGATGTGCAAACTTAATATGACATGAGTGAATGTTTATGGAACCTCTTTGTCTTGTGTTTTGTTGCTTTTACTGTTTTAATGATGCGATCTGAATGATTCAATGCTGCAATATGGTTGTTATTCCTGAATGATGTGATGTCTCTACATTCTAAATGATGTCATATTTATTGATATGTTTATGGGCAAACATAATGTTGCGATCTAATGCGGCTGAACATGAACGAGTGATAACAAAAGCTCATCTTGAATCTATGGTTAATGTTGCGACAATAAGAAGATAACATAAAAGTATATGCATAAGATCCTCCTCCTTACCGCATAAACATGGTTTCGACAGTTCTCCCTTGAACATCTAGGGTGAGACTTCATCTACTTTGCAGGTGTTGTTGGACAGGATAAAACCTGTCTGGGTTGATGCTCAAGGAGATCGCGGTGTTTAGTGGTGTCGACAGAGTGTGAACCCCTGTCGACAATCATACTTATAGAGTTTTACCGGTGGAGCCTCTTCCTTGATATCCTTGCCATGAGAGGGTATGCACTTACACTTTCGGTTACGGGTGTAGGGGCATAGAAGAGGGATATTGCATCCTCCCCCACTAAGAACAACATTGTCCTTGGTGTCTGTACCCTTTAGAACTATATTTTCATATTTCATTTGTCTTTGCAATTACATTTTTCCATATTTTCCTTTATTGCCTTGGAATTTTTGTTTGAATGTCTTCAAGATTGTTTGTTTTTCAAACATGTATTTACAAGCAATGCAATTTCTTTCCATAATTCCATCACAAAACATGTAATTACACATGATCATTAAAAATCAAGAACATAAACCATACTTTCTTTGCAATATCATATTGTTGCCTTTTCATAACAAATACTTTAGAGTTCATTCCACTCACATAACTTTACTTTGTGATTTTCATGTACATGCACTATCTGTTAGTCATACACAATATGCATATAAATCATGATCTAAGATAAAATATTCATAAAATTATTTTTCATGGCACATAACCTTGTCATATATTATCATCTATATTTATTTTTTCATGGCATCTAAAACCTTCATCCATACCCTTTGTATGGAAGTACTTCTTTCCAAGTACTTTTAGTCACTTTTAACTTGTTTTTCGACATGTATAAATTCTCATCACATAAGCATAACATGAGCATAATATGAAACTAATATAAATATACTGTGATCATAAAATGAAGATAAGATAATCATAACAACAACAAAACATGCTTATAAACAAATCTTTAAAACATATAGTGTTCACATCATTCATAACTCACCCAACACGAGGACAAACCCTTGCTTGGTGTATTTCATATTTGTACTAGTCAAGGTGGTAACACAACGAGTGTTACTAACTAGCACACCAAATGCTAAGAGTACACCAAGTACTTTAGTGTTTCATTCTAGTTTAAACAGATCTAGGTTCTCTAGATAATCTCACCACCAAATTCAAACATTATAATGAGTCTTAAATTATTCAGGTGCTCCAGAGCCTACAATCTCAACATCGAATTCAAACATCATAATGACTCTTAAACTATTCATTTGCTCCAGAGCCTACAATCTCAACATTGAAATATAACATCATAGTGTGTCTTAAACTATTCAGGTGCTCCATAGCCTACAAGCTCAACACCAAATTTAAACATCATAATGAGGCTTGACCCATTTAGGTGCTCCAGATCCTATAAGCTCAAAACCAAATTAAATAATGAGTCTTACCTTTGCCATAGACTTGGTCAACGTTCAAGGTTTCTCTATCTTAGTTATTAATGTAGAGTAGCCACAAGGTATTTTATGAGCTTTGTGTAGAGTCATGTAATAAAAATTCCCCCCCTTTTACATAGTCCTTCTTGGACTAGGAATATACCTATGGAAAAACGGAGCACTCAAGGACCTACAATTCAACACTCCAATGTAATAGGGACTATTACACTTTGTAATGTCCATGCTCTGCAATTTTTATTTTTGGGAAAGGATCTTATTCCAATTCAATGAGTCTCTTTCTTAGAATTATAATTTTATGATTCAATCTCTTTTCTTCATTTTCATTAAATAGTTTTGTTTAGTGTATAAATATTTATTGAAAGTTCGACAGCCTTATAATCTCAAGGCGTACCCCGTGATTAGCTCAAAACTTTCATAATTTTTTTATTGAATTTAAGTTTATTGTTCTTATTTCACGTTTCATAAGTTTACATTTTGCTCTTAATTTATGGTCTTATTGGTACCTGCAGTTACCTCCAAAGCATTTCCAGTCACCATGACATATAAAGCATTGAGTAATCAAAATATCATATTCATCATATCACTAACTATACTTGATGTTCTTGAGTTTACCATCTCATATAAAATCAAACATGATAAGTCTAAATAGTTTTAATGTTCCAGCGACTACCAGCTCGACATCAATCCAAACACAAAATAATATAAAAAATCTTGATAGTCAACAAGTTATATAACTTGAAAAGAACTCGTCATTGTTCTCATTTTTGGGGGGTCAATTTTAGTAGTTGTTTTTACGTTTGTTTCAAGAAGTGTGTATACTGTTAGCACCATTTTTCATTTCAAGCCATTTTTTGCGATTTTGAAACTTCTTGGACATAAAAGAACTATAAATTTAATTTACAAATCCATTTTTTCAAAGCTTACAAAAGCATTTAAATTTAGTAGCTAGTTAGAATAAAACAAACATAAACATTTTTTTTAACATTTCAAAGCTGGTTAGCATGAAAAATATATACATTTTGGAAAAAAATTCTTAAAAATTCTCTTAAAGAATTCATTTTTTGGGCAATTTAAAAAAGAAAGAAAGAGAAAATACAGACATTTCAAACCATTTTTAATGTATTTTCAGATATTATATGTATAAAAATGGCACTTTTTAACATTAATTCCTATAAAGTGATGATTCACATAAACTCAACAAAAAAATATCATATATTTGTAAAAGCATATTAAAAAACATAATACTTATCTCAAAATAAAACCTTGAAGTCAAAACATTACAAAAATATGTTATCAAAAATTTGTCAGGTTTGACATTTTCGTCAATGACATGGAACTAATCAAGAATATCATGAAAAGCAAAATATTCATTCAAATTGACATTTTCTGCAGCTTGGCTCTCTTCCTAGACTTTTTTTTTTGTTTCTTGTCTTTTTTGTTTTTTCTGCCACTGGGTCCTCTACTTTTGCAAAATGTCCAAAGTGATCATTTTCGATCATTCCTTTTAATGGAGGTTGAGGCTCTTTTGACTTCTTTTCCAAAAGTGACTCACTAAATTCTCCTTTCTTCAAACCAACTTCCTACATTTCATCTAGGATAACTTGCATGACATTAATTCTTTGCTTGATATAACTCCACTGTAGTGGATGGTTATCAATGGTTATGCAATTTCTGTTAGAATACTTGAAAGCCCATCATCATATGTAGGATATCTTTATTAGTCATCATGATTAATTTCCTAAGTACTAGAATAGGTAGTTGGCCTCATCTTGCATTTTTTGGTCAACACTTGCCATGATTACACCCAATAGTGCACTTATCCTGGTTCTGGATAAGATTTTGTTTGCTTTAAAGACTGTCCAGTTTAGAAGGGCTCATATCCTGCTTTTTCTACTTTAGACCTGATTTTTATGTTTTAAAGTGGATTCTAGAATTGGTAAAAGCTAGTCACATGGAAAATGCCTCCTTTTTACTCATCACCTCCTCCATATTTTTCTCTCTGAAAAAAGCATGGTTTTATTGACTTTCCATCACTTATTAGCTGGCATACTTAATTTATCTAATTTGTGACCTCCTTGACAAATTTGGAAAGTGTTTTGTGCATCTAGGGTTTTTTATATCTTTAAAGTAAGCTTGCTTTTTATGAGGACGTGTCTTGCCTCCCAAGGCACTCGAACCCCAGATGTAATTATATATCTGGATAACCATACCATTTCCTAAGTTTGGCTAGAGTACACTTATTCAATTCAAGTTAGTGTTATGCACCAATTTAGTCTGCATTTTTTAGTGAAATTCATGCATATTGCTCAGCAATTTTTTTGAGTTCAATTGTGCTAAATATGGGATAATTTTTTCACATGGTATGAGAGATTCCTTATGTCGATTTTTCTCCTCTCTATTGTTATCTCTGATTACATGATCGATTCTTACTCTCTCAAGGGTCCCATTCAATCTACTAGGGCACACTTTTTGAAGCAATGGATCAATCTCAACCTATCATCTTGACTCCATTTAATTATTTTGAATGGAAGGAGAAGGTGGAGATATTGTTGAGGAGAAAGGGCCTCTACAGGGTGACCATGGCTACTGAACCTGATCCTAATGTAGAAATAGAGAATATCAAGTGGCATAATAGGATAGATGAGACTTATGGTCTCTTGTGTCTCAATATTTTTAGAGACCTTTTTTTCCATCTAGATGGATTGACTACACCAAATGAAGTATGGGAGAAACTTCAATATTTGTTAGGAAATACAGATAAAATGAGGGGACGTGAACTGGAGAATGATATTATCTCACTAATTCTAAGCAATTTTGAGACCTTCGAAGACTATTTATCTAAATTCAAATCTCTTGTTCTTCAACTGAAGTAGCATGGACTTGAAAAGAAGGATGATGGACTAATATTGGCCATACTTTTGAAGTTAGGCCCTTATTATTTGTTTTTTTTTCTAACTTCTATGCTACCAAGATAACAGTTAGAAACTGGAAGATGCCATCACTTGCAAAATTCATGGAATCATTGACTTAGGAGTAAGACAAGTTGGTCTTGATGGGAACCATTAAACCTTCCAAAGATCAATATTTGGATACTGGAGATTCAAAGAAATATTCCAAAGGAAAAAATAAGGATAATCCAAAGTAGCCTCTTGATCAAAATAAATACAAGCAAAAGTCTCAATATGAGTCTTCAAGTTCCAATAAGAATCCACAAAAGAAGAAATGAAAGGGAGGATTGAGTAAGTGTGCATATTGCAATAGGGTCTTCCACCCAAAGAGCTCCTGCATGAAGAAACAAATTGAGATATTGTGCTTCTTCAACTCCTTGAGAAGCACAATATCTCTCTACCTGAAGGTGCAAAGAAGAAGGAAGGAGGATTGAATTCTGAAGACAAGGAGAGAGTTCATGCCTTAGTAGCAAGCATTGAGAAATCCTCCTCTTTCATCATAGATTCTATAGCTTCAAGACATATGGTTTCCACAAGGGAGTCTTTCTCCACTATTGATGCTTCAAATGGTCCTATAATTGTTTTGGGAGATGATTATGAAATTGAATGCAAACGGAAGGGTAGAATAGATCTTGACCATGGTTCCTTCATTAATGTTTTGTATGTCCCATGTCTTGTTGCCAACCATATGACTCACACTGGGTCTCCTAAGAAGGTTTTCTTCACACCCAATGATGTTTAAATCAATGAAATACCCACCAGTAGATTCATTTCTAAAGGTTTTTTTGAACATAGCTCTAAAGTCTACAAGTTTTCTCACGTTGTGCCTTTCTCAACCCCCTATTATCTCCTCACCCATGCCAATGAAGCAAGCAAACTATGGCATGAGAGGTTTGGCCATTTAAATTAAAAGTACCTTTCATATTTACATGATAAAAATATGGTCACAGGGTTTCCAAACATCAATTTTTCCAAAGGAGTATGTCAAGGTTGCATTCTAGGAAAACACCCAGAGCATAAGTACGAGAGAGTAAGTCATGAGCGAACCTTTGCACTCCTTAGGATTGTTCACAGTGATATTGTTGGTTCATTCCCTCATATGTCAATGAGTCAATCCAAATATGAGTCCTAAATTTCATTGATAACTTTTCCAGATATTGTTGGGTCTTCTATCTCAAATACAAGTCAGAACTCTTTGGATATTTCAAGGTTTTTAAAGCTTTAGTAGAGAATCAATATGGAAGGAAGATCAAATCTCTTATATATGATAATGGTGGGTAATATATGAATATAAATTCATACAAATTTGTGAAGATTCATGTATCCATATGCAACATTCTATTCCATACACACCTCAGCAGAATGGTGTTGTTGATAGAAAGAATAGATCTCTCAAGGAAATGGCTACCTGCATGATGGAGTCTAAATATTTGCCACCAAATTTTTGGGATGAAGCAATCAACTGTGCATATTATATCCATAATAGGGTGCCTAACAAATCCTTGGAAGGAATCACTCCTTTCGAATATTGGAGTGGTCACAAGCTTGATGTGTCTCACTTCAAGATTTTTGGCTCTAAAGATTGGGCTATAATTTTACCAAAGAAGAGAGGGGATTTGCAGCCCCAAAGCCAATAATCCATATTTGTTGGATATCTAGAAGATTCCAAGGGTAAAAAAATGATCATCTTGAGCACTCAAAAATAATTCATTGAAAGGAGTGTTCAATTTGAAGAAGAGCCCATGCCAACAATTGAAATTGGAGAATCCTCTTCACTACCAACTCAGATTGTAAGTGATGTATCTCATGAGATTTATGATAATTATTTTTCTAATGATTAATATCATATTATTTCATATACAAGCACTCCTACAAGACCTAAGTGGTCATGAAAAACTATACAAGTAGTCGGAGAACTTGTTGTTAATCCTAATGGTACTAGGAGAACTGGATCTCAGTTCGAAAGTGCCCTTGATGTCAAGGATCCAATTTTTGTTGAGAAGTATTATTTGATTATTGAATTTGATCCACATTCATATGAATAAGACACACATGATCCAATATGGTAGGCTGCTATGAAAGAAGAATTTCATTCACTGCAAAAGAATGAAACATGGTAGCTAGTATCTCTCCCACCTGATAGAGAGATAGTGAAGTGAAAATGGATTTTTAGAAACAAATTTGCTGTTTATGGATCTCCATTGAAGTAAAATTCAAGTTTAGTGTATAATGGATTCTCCCAAGTCGAATCTATTGACTACAATGAGACCTTTGCACTAGTTTCAAATATGGACTCAATAACACTAGTTTTGGCAATTTCAACATCCAAGCAATGGGAGGTGCATCACATGGATGTAAAAAATGTATCCTTACATGGTGTATCAAAGAAGAGATCTATATGAAGCAGCCAAAACGTTTTGTTACTAATCCATCTCTTGTGTGCAGGTTGAAGAAATCACTATATGGGCTTAAACAAGCTCCCAGATCTTGGTATGCCAGGTCTCAAAATTTCAATAGATGCAAGTCTGATCCTAATGTATATATGAATTTGATTAATGGTTCAATATTGATTATTATATTGTATGTGGATGACCTATTGATGATAGGAAGTTCCACTGAATAAATATCTTCCTTGAAAGCTTCTTTGAACCAAGCTTTCTCTATGACAGATTTGGGGATACTTAGACAATTCTTAGGGCTCGATATCTTTGATTCCACCTATGGAATTAAAGTATATCAGTACAAGTATGATTTATACCTGCTAAATAAGTTCAATATGGAATATTGCAAGCGAACCAAAACTCCTTTCCTCTCAAGAGTGAGGCTTGAAGATGGAATCAACTCCTTTGGTGAACAACATCTAGTACATGCAATTAGTTGGTTGTCTACTCTATCTCATTCACACTCAACCTGATATTGGATATGCAGTGAGTGTGGCATCTAGATACATGGAGCATACACATGCACTCCATTGAAGGGCAAAAAAAATAATCTTGCACTATGTGTAATGAACCAAGTCACATGGAATTCACCATGTTGCAAGATCTGCCTTATATTTGGTTGGTTTCATTAATTTAGATTGGGATGGAGATAGCATTGATCAAGAATCCACTTTAGGATATGTATCCATGCTTAGAGTAGCATGACCTATTTGTTGGTCAAATAAAAATAAAAATGATATTGCACTCTCTTCAGCTGAGGCAGAATACAAAGGAGTTGTGAATGCAACTACTCAATGTTTGTGGTTGCAATGAATACTTGGAGAGTTTGGGATTGATTTTGGCACTCCCATAGTCATATTTTGTGACAACCAAAGTGCTATAAGGATCTCAACAAACCATGTTCATAGGTACCGAACCAAACATATAGATATCGATATGCACTACATCAAAGGACTAGTGCATGATCATATCATTGCTCTGCACTATTGCATTCCATATAAGCAAGTTGCATACATCTTCACCAAGGAATTATTAGAGAATACATTCAACCACGCCAAATCATTACTTGGGGTAGATGATCACATGGTGAACACAAATTGAATACAATATTTCATAGTTTTGTGCATTTCCATGTTTTGAGGGGAGGTTTTTGTCCCATGAGGTTTTCCTTCTTTCCTTATTTTTGTGGACAAGCAGTATGTAAAGGGTGACTAGGCCTGGTTTCTAGGCCCTATATCTCATATATATTTCTGATATTTAACATAATCAACACTTTATAACCATGCTTAGTCTAGACTAGGCGTATTTAGTAGTTAAATATGAATTTCATATACGTTATGTGACTTTTATAATTGACACGCTTTTGTGGTTCACTTTTTATTCGTTTATAGTTCATTGAAAAAGGCTTTCAACTTTAGTGAAATGGCATTTGCTTCATGTTGCAACTTGGTCCCATTTTTATAAGTCGCATTAACCACAATAAGGCTAGTTGTTATAGCACTATTAGAGACCATTATGAGTGTTACAAGAAATGATGTGCACATACTCCTATTGGTTAGCTTGGTCCATCTACAACTCATGCTCATATTGGTCATGCTTTTGTTAGTCCTCCTTATTCTAATATTAGCACTATTGCATACGATGGTGCTTCTACTACTACTTATACTTGCATTATTTTACATGTTGATTTTGGATAGATCCCTCATGGTTTTGGTAACATATCTAGTGAAATTATGTTTGTGTAATTATTTCATAGTGTTTTCATACCTATAACCTATATAAAGTACATATATATTTTCTTCTCAAGGCCTTTTATCTGGCACCATACCTTTATAAAGACCATTTTTACCTTTTTTTTTTGTAATTACTTGGCCCAAACCATTAGACTTAGTTAGTAAAGAGTTCATTTGGAATCCCCTGAACCCAAAAATTGTGAACTCCACAGTCCCTCACAAGGTTCATACTTTCCTCTCTTTAAAAAAAAAAAATAGATGCCAAAGCTTACCTAGCCAACTATGTTTCTATCTATAAGGATGTCCAATATTAGAGAGACATCATGGATAAACTATTTTCATACCTATGTGCATCTTCAAATATTGACAATTAGTTTTTAATCACCAAAAGATAAACCAAACTAATCTTTATGCATCATCTAAATAGGGACATGCACTCTACTCATTAAAAGTGTGGCATGGATTAATCAAATGAAAAGTGAAACATGGGTGCAAGAAGTGATATAACTAAGCAAAGAATCAATGGAAATAAAATGAATACCCTATAAAGAGAAAATAATCATTATTCTTGAAAGGAAAACTATCAAAAAGTAGTGATGTGGAAATAAAAATTTCTCAAATATAACTCAAATAGATGGTGGCCAAATCCACTACTGACAAAGGGTATGAAAAATAAACAAAGGAATTCCAAACACTAAACCATATTGGGTCCCAATCCCATCAAGTAAGTGAGTGAATGTGTGAATGGGAAAATTATGGAGTAGGACGTTGGGAAACTCTAGTTGGCTTATTTCTATCTACCTTAGGTTTCCTCCTATTTTGTCTAAAAATGTACCCACATAATCATGGATAACCCTTGAAATAGTTATGAATTAAGAGTGTCTTTTAAAAACCCACATCCATGCTATTTAATAATGTTTATTAATCTAACTTGGCAATGATTGATTTCAGGTCAGAAGTAGAGCATATTTTAATGAGTCTGTTTGCACCCAAAATTTTGGGACGATGATAGAGGTTTGATCTAGTGACAAACATTCATTTTGGATGGAAAAAAAATGGGTGGATAGCAATAAATATTGTTAGAATAATCCGTCGGGATTATTGTAAATAAATAATAAATAGGAATATGAATAGATAGGAAGGTGAAAAGGATGCTTCTCAACCGCCATTGTAATGTATAAATATTTGCTTTGGTAAGGGAATAATATTGANTACCAACAAGTGGTATCAGAGCCTGGCTGCCTGCCTGCCATAACTCCTGCCTGTTGCCAGTCTGCCCATTCCTGGCATTCTGCTTGCCAGTCCATTGCTAGAATGCTCCTTCAGTCTGCCAGTCGAGTCGCATGCATTGTCTGCGTTACAATTCCTTCATGATTGAGTTTGTGTGCTGCAAACCCTAATCTCTTGAACGTGGTGAATGAGTATCCTTCTGCTGGGTGAGTTTGAGTATATCAGAGTTGCGATTATCCTTTCACCATTTCCACCAGAGAATGGTGAATCTGGTCTGTAGTGTCTCCGAAATTCTCCATACAATATTTGAGTGCCGCCTTTTCTCATCGTAGCTCTTTTGGATTTAAGGCCCGCAGCCCAGACAGACACGTTGTGGGCATACTCCATGAAGAACAGCGCTGCGACCTGCGTTGAGATTGATATATATATACATATATATTGCTGCGGCTCGCTTTCAAATTCTCCCAATTCAATTCATATTGAAGTGCTGCAGCCTCATCTCTTATCCGCCATGGCTGACTCAATTCCACTCCACTCTCCCACCGTGAAGCTGTGCACCTGCGTCGAAGACCTATCAGTGCTTGACCACGCCTTATATCTGCGTTGAACCATTGCTGCGTTGAAGAAGTGATTGCTAGTGCTGTTCCATTTAATTCTAAATCCTAGTTCCAAGTTGATTCGTTGAAGAAGACTAGAGACTACTGCCTGCGTGGAGGAATAAATACCTATCAGTGGTATTTTTCTGCGTGAGTTTATAGCTGCGTGGAGACCTGCGAGAGAACTGCCAAAATCCAGTAGAAATAATCCAAATGATATCCCTTGGGATTGGGAGTAAACCAGGTCTTATGTCTTCGGATCTCGTTAACTTTCTGAGTAGGGTATTGAGAAAGTTTCCAACCCAAACAACGCTGAGATGGAAAGCGATTCCCAAGCTTCGCATGCCATCATAGAAATATTGGTGCAACCCTACTAGTGTAAATACATCTGCGTGGAGAAATTTCAACTAGATTGTTGAAGAGTGCTGTGATCTATACTGCGTGTGACTACGCTGCAACCTATCTTGTGACTGCGTTGGTATGAAGACTGCGTTGAAAAGCAATATAAATTGAAGACTGCGTTGGTTTGAACACTACTTTGAAGAGTAATATAAATTGAAGACTGCGTTGGTTTGAACACTGCGTTGAATATTTTTGGAGTAAAGTATCTTACTTCAGGATTGTGTTACTCCATGATATATCACATGGAGATAATGCCTTTGATCGTGGGAATAAAACCCTAAGTCTACCCTAGATTGCTAGCTGCGTTAGAGACCAGCCGTGGAGCCGTGGAGTTGTGATTGTATGCTGTGTTGAAGAGAGAACGTTGCAAGTTCTAGACTGCCAGACTGCCTGCGTTGGAGGTTGAAGACGGATAGTGTATTGAAGACTGATATTTTGATGTGCTGGAGAAATAATATATGCGTTGAGTATATATTATTTTGATGTGCTGGAGAAGAATGCTGCGACCTCATTTATGCCCTAATTTCTATGCGTGGAGTTTTCTAATTTTTATGTGTTGCGTGTAGTATGAGCATAAAT